>OVAX01003592.1:0-18494 GCA_900406405.1 Lepidium africanum | reverse complement strand
TCTTTTACATTTATTTTTAATGAAGAATCACACTGAGAACCTCATTAAAGACCACTGATAATGTTGATCTTATTATAGAGCTTTAAGAAATCCTAAGAACCCCATACGTGTCTGTGTTTTATTAGACAAAAAAAATTTCAGAAAAAATCACTACTACAGGACTCTTCTTCGTTTGATTTTTCACAAAAACTTTGTCTTCCTCCTCTTTGTGATAGCGATGATCAGAATGACAAAATCAAAGTGATTCTTTACCAAATCGTTGGGGTTTTGGTTCACCGATCAATGAAAAAATGGAGAGCGACTCAGAGCTTGCACTATTCCTTATCGATTCCTTCTGATAATCCCATAAAGGCTACTCCCAGTGAGCTCTCTTGGATTGATCTCTTCTTCAATTCAGTCCCTTCTTTCAAGTTAATCTCTTTCCCTCTTTCTCTTTTTAAGCTATTGATTTTGTTTTACATATAACGTTTATGGGTCAGATCAATCTTATACTTTTGTTGTCAAAGAAGCTCATATATCTTCGGATTTTGGATTTCATCTGTCAATTGATCTATGGCTGATTCACTTATTGATTCGTTTTATTCTCTGATGTTCAATTTTGATTTAGTGATTGTTGTGTTAAATCCCTAATTATAATAGAAAAAAAGGATGAATTTGCAGTGTTCTTAAGCTGTTTTGTTTTACTTTTGCCAACGTGCCGAGAGCGATACAACGGTTCTAGATGCTCCTGTTCGAGCTGAAAAGTTTGCCTAAAGGTATCTTCTTTTTTTGTGTTTATGGCTTACCTTACATGTGTTTCTATAACTGCTATAAAGAGGCAATGTTTCACTCAAAAGCATCATTTTTGTGTTTGATGTCTCGCAAGGTATGGGGAGATTCTTGAGGACTTGAAGAAAGATCCGGAGAGCCATGGTGGACCACCAGATTGCATTGTAAGTTGTAAAATCATTTTCTTTTTGTAAAGTAATTGCTTATAACGAGCTATGTTGTTCATGGATTGGTTTCGATTTGTGCACCTTCTCTGCAGACTTCGTGAGATTTTTTCATGGATTGGTTTCGATTTGTTCATGGATTGATTTATCTGGCAATTGCATATTCAGTCGACTTACTACTTACGGTTTACCCACATCTTTACTCGTTGCACAGATTACTCAATAACTTTTCAGATGAAGTTCCGCCCACATCTTGTATTGGCACTTGATCAGGTTAGTATTTCCGATACGAACTTTTTCTTTTCTTTTTGAACTTTAGGAGATTTTCAGTAAATTCATTTCACTATAATCTGGTATAGTTATTCCACAAATCGAATCCGTAATGGCATTGAATAAGAGTAGCAATCTGGTTTATCTTCAGAGATGTCACTTCTGTTATTAATAGATATGAAGTTTATAGATAGTTTGGTAGTTAGTTGGGGAAGCTAATTTGATAATTGACAGGTGAAGAAAAACATTGAAGATAAGACTTACAAGCACATAGATGGTCGTGCAAAAGCTAGGTATGTTTCCAAAGTGCTTGTTCTGGATTTTAATTTAACTATAACATTTCATAGAACTTACTATGTGCCTCAGATTTGATGGTATTTCCCCAGAATTTAGCAAGAAAATACTGAGTGGTCATGTACCTTGTAGCAAGTGTATTCATTATCTTCAAGTAAGCAACCCTCTCACTTGAAAGGATTACCATTGTTTTTGCGCTTTGATAACCAGAGAATATGATAATATATTTTTATGCAGCTGTTGGATTCCAATCATATTCTGTTACCAGCAGTGGAGCTTAAGAAGCGGTTTGAACAAGAAAGTAAAAAAAATGGATACTCTTGTGTAGTAGTTTAAGTGATTACTTAACCGTTTATCTGTAATGTTTTAAGTGATTACTTAACCATTGTTAAATGGATACTCTTGTGTAGTAGTATCACCAAGTCTTGTTTATCCGATGGTAATGCAACCTGTTGGATTCCTGAGAACTTGCACATTAATGGAACTTTTGATCTTGATTCTTTTTTTCTTTTCTAAGAACTTCAAATGGGATTCTATTATTGGAACCCCCAAAAAATTAAAACATATACTAGAGTTCTTAACTATTAAAAAATTATTATATACAATAAAAAAAATGTTAAGAACCCCTTGTGGGGTTCTTATGGTTGGAGGTGGTCTTAAGACCTACGTAACTAACTTTTTCGTGTTTTGTCCTTTTTAGTCAACAATATGTTCTCTTCCAATGAGAAAATGATAAAAATGTCGATTTAACACATAACTTACCTAAATAGTCAAATTGAACACTGAATTCCAGCAATGATTAATTAAACAACAAAGTTTTTGTTGACTGCAAATCAAAATCTGAACTTATAGTTGACTAGACCAATTAAATCTGACGAAAATCCCAAATTGAAATTGTTTGTGAAATTGAAAGCCAAATCGATTTTGGAAGTTTGATTTAGTTCTTATCTTCCTTTTGTATAACTTCTAAGCTTGATTCTCTTCCTTTTTTTTTCAAGAATGAGCTCAAATTCATTGATTTGATGTATCGAATATAATATTTCAAATCGATGAATTTGAGCTCATTCTTCTAAAAAAAAGAAAATCAAGTTTAGGGGTTCTTCAGAAGGAAGATAAGAATTGAATCGAACTTCCAAAATCGATTTAACTTTTGATTTCATAGAAAATTATGATTTGGGATTTTCGTCGAGTTTAATTGGCGTAATCAACTACAAGTTGAAGATTTAATTTGCAGTCAACGAAAACTTTGTTGTTTAATACATCACTGCCGGAATTCAGTGTTCAATTTGACATTTTTGGTAAATTATGTGTTAAATCAATATTTTTCCCAATGAAAAACTTCTCAATATTCTATTTTTGTTAACTAATCTTCTCAATATTGGGTATGACAAGAGTGACATTTAAAGATTTATATAAATTTATATAAATATAATTGTAGATGAATAATATTAACCATATGAGATTTACAGATTTCTTTGGGGAGGATCCACGTGAGATTTATACATTTCTAGCATTGTGTTAGTATCTTCACAATGTATAATTCACGACCAGATAAAGAAAGAAAATATCTCACAGTTTACATATTGTTAAAAAAAATCAAATAATTCGTAATCATTTTGGTTTCTCAATATACCACTTAAACAAAAATCCTTTGTAATATTGGTATATCATATATGACACCTATACATAAATTCCAAGAGAAATGTCCTTCGGGGACATCCTATAAAAAACAATTCCAAGAGAGATTGATATATATACAAATATTATATAATAACTCACACTGTTTGTATAGTTCATAATCGTAAACTCCCTTAAGAATCAAAGGATCTTCATATTATATAGCAAAACACAACGTATACATTCTCAAAGTTGAAAATATCCAGTTCGCACCAAAGATGTTTATCACTAAAGTCTAAACCATTAAATAGAAATTACAAACAAACACAACGAGTCTTTTGGAAAGTACACGTGACAAATTCAGTAAAAATACGTACAAGACTTTTACATAACATATGATTCACAAATACATAGAGAGTTTGCAAGAGGTGGGCTTAACGAGCAAACTTTTCAACAAACCACTCATGGTGTGATGTAAAGATGTATCCGATTACCAATCCACAAAACACACCATGTCCATATGCTATTGCAACTGCTACCTAATTGAACATATGTTCCTCCGACTCTAAAATTTCCTCTGGTTGTTGTAACGAAGGATTCAAAAAGTGAAGTTTTCCATAGATATCTTCCAGACCATGGAGTCTAGGGTTAATCTAAGAATGAAGAACATTCCTGCCTTTGAAACTGTGTACCTCGTGGCACAATTTCTTGCAGATTGTTATGAGAGAAGTTCATGTACGAAAGAGAGGAGAGTATACCAAGTTTTTGAGGAATTTGACCTGTTAACTTATTATAAGACAAATCTAACGTCTCAAAATTTCTCAAATTTCCTAATATTTCTGAGATATCAGTTGTGAAAATATTACCTGACAAGTTGAGAAGATGCAATTCTTTAAAAACGCCAATAGATGATACACACAGGTTTTAACCATATGAATCTACTGCAAGTGCACAACAAACGTAGTAGTACTTAGTGATCGAATCCACGAAGAACCAAGTATTGCACTATTGATTACTCAACTCTAATTCAAGCTAAACCGAAATATGATTAAATGTAAATAAAGCTAACAACTTGAATGATTTGCAGATAATATTAAAAACATCAAGCATTGGGTATTCATCAGGAAATAAGAATCTAATCAGGGAAATTATTTAGGGAATACTTAAAACCTATTCTCAACTTTGAACATAAAAATATAACAGACCCACTGTCGTGGTGCCTACTACTCTATTTGGCAACCTAGAAATCCTAACTGTCGTTGGCTCTAAAGATGCAAACAAGCATTATCGATTAGGTTCAGTTTGTCCATAACTAGCCTTAGTAATCAACTGTTGTTGGTCAAGATCAAGTTGCTCATCTACACTAGTTCAGACGTTTAATAGGCTTTTGGAAAGTAAACAACCTAAAATCATAGACTAGGTGATCAAGCTAATCGATCAGTGATGAATGGTCGATCTCCAGGTCGGGCGCATGATCCTTTGAGAGGTCGGATCGGTCGATCCTGGGATGTAAGGTCGATCCACAGGTTGGGGGTAGCTTATGGTGCTGAGTTGATTGATCGATCTCCCTTGGTTGCTCGATTTTCACGTCGTGTGTGGCTCTCACTGAGAAGTGTGATCGATCGATCAAGATGTTGACCGATCGATTAACAATAATCCGCTGAAACTCCAGAAATTGCTCCGATTCATTCTAATCCATGCTCTGCGGGTATAATCCAAATTAAACCTGTTTTCACCTGAAAAGACTATAAAACATAGACAAAGAGTCTGAAAACATGTAAATTAATGAGCTTAAAACCAATAAAAATGAGGTATATCAATTCCCCCAGACTTAGCTTCTAGCTTGTCCTCAAGCAAAGAAAGAAAAGACTAACAGAAAGATTCAACTCAAAGAACTCATTATCATAGGAACATTGCCTATCAATTACATAGTAAACCATATGATACTTACCTGACATGATCGAGACCTCCTTATACTTCCCCCAGACTTAGCAACTATCCCGGTTAAACTCCACAATCCAAATAAGTGATCTGAATGCACAATATTGACTTCCTAATGTATCTAGGTGCGGTCTCATCGAGGGAATATTGATCACATGACATAAGAGTTACTCTCTCAATCTCAAGACTACCTTCACTATGGTTCCTTTCCTCTTATTTCATTTAACCAATTTCTCCATACTTACCTAGGGTATCATTTTTTTTTATTGGTTGGTTCTTTGGTAACTCAAAAGATGTAAACAAACGTAGCTTCATTGGAGTCTCTCTCAGTAAGCTAGCGATACTTGAGTGAAAGGAAACGTCATTGGAGTTATCCTCAGCTTACCAAAATCACTGAAGCATGAGCAGCGTCATTGAAAGACTTTTATCCTCAGCTTACAACAATGCACAGCTTTGTTGTGTAGTTACTTTAGACTAAGCATAAATGCTTGAAATAATGTAGAGAGGAGAAAACATACTTACAAGGAAAATATGTTACTGCACTAAGAAAAGAAACTGATCTGGTGTATGCCAACTCCATTGACGAGAAAACTAAGTCAGGTTAGGTGTGAAATCGGCATGAGTTTCTTTGAATACCGAGATGGATATGGGTGGTACTGAGAAGTTGTTTTACCTTTAGGGTTTCCAATAGTCAATTGATACCTGTCATATGCAAATCGATGGTATTTAGTTCATGACAATGCAATAATCCTCGAAAATCATAGTTCATACAATCAGTTTTTAGGATAAAAAAGACGAAATAAAACATAATATGTCTGAAAATCAAAGCAAAAGAAAAACAGAAGACAGAAAAATAGCGTTAGTCACAGCAAGTGTCCTCCCCCAAACTTACTTCACACTGTCCCGATGTGAGAATAAGCCTAAAGAAAGCACGACTTATGCAGAAAAATAAAAGAAAGTACATTATAAAAAGAAAAATAGGTGAGAATGGTGATCAAACTACTGTGGACTCTGGCTCTCATGGTCTCTCGGAGCTCGACGACGACGAGGTAAGCGGCGATCCAAGGTCTGGTCATCGTCCTCCTCAGATGCAGCATTAATCACACATCTAGCAACGTTGGGTGTCGGCTCTGCAGCTCGGGTACTCATCTCAGTTCGGTCTCCTGAAGGATCACTAATGCAGAACGGAACAAGAATCTTGATATTCCTAAGCGCATCCCAAAGGCGTTCCCTTATAGAGTGCTTCCTCTTCTCATTCTCATATTGCCAGCACTAGTACTCCCTGTCAGTAAAATCATCAGAGAAAGGACGAAGATCATACTCCTCACTTTACTCCAGAATGATGTGCTCAAATGTCTGCTCGACAATGGACTGTGGCTGTGTAGGCGCATGAGTAGTGGAGTCTGGTACATCCTTAGATCCGTGGGGAGCAATACGGCGAGTCGGACCATGAGGCTCCTTCTGTGCAATCTCTGGGTTGGTGATGTGTGGCTCAAAAAGCAGATTAGATCGTCAAGTCACTGAGCTAATCTATGGTGCTGGAAGTTTGCACGGGTCCCAATGCGAGCATATTACCTCCACTTAGTTTTAGCAGTCAAGTAATTGTAGCTAGTCAAAAACCTGTCGTTCATGTAATGAATCTTCTCTATCGTCTGTGTGTTACAAAGGTCTATCTTGTGATACTTGAAAATCAAAGTGATGAGACTACCTATGCTCTCCTTCAGAGGCATAGTAAGTGATCCTTTGAAACGACGCTTAATGAGTAAGTTAGCAAACACAAATCCCTAGTTGATGTCAAGAGGTGAAAAATGAGGAGTAGGCATATGTTACCATAAAGATCTGAAACTAATCGAGCAATGGTATGATGAAGCAATTCCAGCTCAAACTTCATCAATGATCCCAACTCTTCCTTAACAGAGTTGGTCGAACCAATGATCTTAGCAATCATCCTAACCGCATGGTTCCTGATGTGTGTAAGCTTCGAAGCTCGCCCCTGAAAACCTTCACCTGTTAAAACGTGCCATAAAGCGTTGTTAGCCTGACTATCTTGAGGAGGCATCCGTCCCTCTGCAAATTTCCTGAAACCGTACAGCTTGCAGATATCCCTAATAGTCATCGTGTACAAAGCTCCATTGTAGAGGAAAATGAAGATAACAACATATACTGGAACATGTGGATCAGCAGCCATATGAACGTCATAGGATGCTAACAGCTGACGAACTGGCTCCTGATACAGCAGATAACTCTAGTACACAAAAGTACCTAATCCAAGCCAACGAGCATAAAACCTACATCATCCAGAATCCCAAACTTGTCAAGAGTAGTGGGGCAAATAAACTTGGTTGAAACAATCTTGTTCCTCAGCAACTGATCATAGAAAACCTCGTGGAACTTCTGGCAGCATGCATTTGTGTTCCTTTGCTTATACGTATGATTAGGTTTCAGCAAAGTAGGGTCTAATCGATGTCCGATGTTGGGTTGAAAAGGGGTTCCTTTAGGTCTAGGCCAAGGTGGTAGAGTGCAGACGTCAGAATTACCACCAGAAGACTATCCATCTTCTAATGCTGAAGACCTCCTAACCTTCTTAGTAGGTTTACATTCACCTACTCGAACCATACTCTATAAAATAACAAAACCGAAGAAAAACAGAGATGTGAGTTTCACTAAAAGGCATGAGAAAAATGAAAAATTCAAGTTTGGAATGAGATTAGTAAGAAATCAATTGTTTAAATCATTCAGAAACACAAGTAAACATCCAGCTATGTATAAATCAATTTAGCATTATCTCAATTTCAATCCTAAATGCCCAATTTTTCCCTAAAATTCTCTTTGGAGAGTCCGTATGTCTTTTCCGTGACCCGCTGCCGACACTAGCATGTAGTGGGACCAACAACAAGAAAACCCTCAATGACAGTGGGAAACTTCAACCTAAAAATCAAAATCAACGAAAAACTATCTAAATTCTAGACTAATGGAACTTGAAATTATCATAAAAGAATGAAAAGCACAAGAATTTTGCATAATCAATAATGAAAAACATCAAACCCAATTTTTCAAAAACTCGCCAAAAGAAACAATGGAGATAGAGAATGATACCTTTGCAGATCGAAAAAGAAAGTTGGATAATCAGAAAGAGGAGGAAAATCCGAATAGATTAGGCTCAAGAATCACTCAAATCCGATTAAAATCGAAGGCGATATGAGAGATTAAAAGTTTAAGAAATTTCTCCCAAAAATGCCCAAAGAGGAAAAATTCTTATGAAATCGCAACTTTTGATCCAAAAAATTATTTCTCGATTCAATTTAAGTGAGTTGAACCGGTTTTCGAAATCAGAAAACTTACCTGGTTTGATGATCGATCGACTTGATGGCGATCGATTGATCAACGGGTTTCCTCTCATGACTCTGTTTTTGACGATCGATCGATCACTACTGTAAATGTCGATTGTCAGATCGTGCATATAATATTTGATTGTCTTGATCGATCGATCACTGAAGCGTTGGTCGATCATTAGATCGGGCGTATGGCTCTATGAAGGTATGATCGATCGATCGCTCACTCGGAGGTCGATCGTCAGATTGTGCGTTAACTTCCTGCTCCTTGATGATCGGTCGATCCTAGAATGGATCAATTAATCTCAGTGCTCTGATCACTTCCTCACCTAAAACTAAAAACAAACCAAAGCGAAAAATAAACTTGAAACAAAATAATAATGAAAACAAAAAGTACCTAATAGTGGGTTGCCTCCCACTCCGCACTTGTTTAGAGTCATTAGCTCGACTCTCATGCCACTTAGATGGCAGATTGACTCTTGAGAGGAATGTTCTCTCCCTTTGTCAATTTTTCACCAGTGATGAACTCTTTAAATTGTTCATCCTTCGAATTTCGCTCATGTAGCATCTAGCAATACTACAGCTCCATCAAGGCGTACCTCTTTCATAGAGAAAGGTCCTGAAGTCTCCATTCCAAGCTTACCTGCAAAAACATTGAGACAAAAGTTTCTCAACATAATCTTAGAATTTTCAGTAGACTTGCTGTTAAGGATACATGTGTCATCACGGTCAACAAAGTCTTCTACTAGCTCATGACGAACACTATATTCTTCACCTGATTCATACTCAAGTTCATCATACCAAGCTTGTCGAAACTGAAGCTTCAAATTCTGAAACTACTCTTACTACCTTCGAAGTTTTGATCATGCCACAGAGATTAATAGTAGAAGCTCTAATGGGATACGAGACTTCCTCATCAACATTCTCCAGAACTACACTCTTGTTAGGGAAATCTATCTTAGCTCCCACAATGCTTAAAAGAGGTCTTCCCAAAAGCATAGGAGCTGCTCCACCTCTAGCCACCTCCACCACAATAAAACCTGTTGGAACTTTGCAGTTTCCAACAAGAAGAGTGAAATCGACTAACTTTCCTCGTGGGCACTTTGAGGTGGTGTCTCCAAAAGATATAGAGGAGTTATGTTCATGCATCAAATCGATTCCCAATTTCTTCATAGTTTCTAATGATATGGCATTTACACTTTCTCTAGAATCGCAAAGTGCATCACTAAAAATTAGTTTCCCTAGAATACAAGGGATAATAAACTCTCCTTGGTCTTCAAGCTTAGTTAGCTCTCTTGAGCAAGGGATTGGTGGTTTGTATATCCCATCTTTGCTTGCCTCCTGCTTCACACTACATTCCTCAGTATCAGACTTGATCACATTGCAAGATTCTTTGGGATTCTTCTCAACCTTCCCATGAAGAGCTCCCTGAGGCCTCCTCAGTGCTTCAACAGTTTGAGCTACCTGAGTATCCAACTTCTTCAAATGTACAGAAATTGATTCAAACTTGTTGTTGAGATCATTGTAAATACTGTCGACTTTGATGTTGAGTTCTCTGGTTATTTTTTGCTGCTCTGTCGCAAGCTGTTGGATCAAAGCCTTGATCTCGTCGTTCGATGTGCTTGAAGAGCTGGCATAAGCTTGCTGATGCTGTGGTGCTTGCTGCTGGTACAACTTATATGGTTTTTGCCAGTTCTGACCTCCTGAGTTCTAATGATAAGGCTTCTAGTTATTCCATGTTTGACTAGAATTTTGCACAAACGGTTTCCCCTGAAAAAGTGATCCCTGAGGCATTATCGGAGCTAGAAACACTACATCCTAAGGGTTTTCCACGTTGGTGCTCCTGTAAGAAAGGTATTTCGGATTCTGTCCTTTGTTCTGCCAATTCACGTAGTCAACCTCTCAGAGTCATCTTGAACTTGCGTTACCTCTCTGTCGTCATCCAGCTGATGCACACCTCTCTAATCTCCTTGATTCATTGCTCTTGCTCTTCTGTTTTCTCGCTCGATTCTAGCAAGGGCCTCGTTATCAAAGTTTAGTAGTTTTTCAGATCCTTGACTTTTTCTGACCATAATCCTGAAAGTAAAGCAAACAAAAAACACAAATGAAAAATGTAAATAAAAGAGTATAAACTAGAAATCGAATCTGAATCAAAAGGCAAGCAATTGGTTCCCTGAAAACGGCGCCAAAAACTTGATACACTCAGGTTTTAATCCTATGAATCTACTGCAAGTGCACAACAAACATAGTAGTACTTAGGGATCGAATCCACGAAGAACCAAGAATTACACTATTGACTACTCAATTCTAATTCAAGCTACACCAAACTATGATTGAACGTGAATAAATTAACAACTTAAATGATTTGCAAATAATATTAAATGCATCAGGCATCAGATATTCATCAGGAAATAAAAATATAATCAGGGAAAATTTTCAGGGAATACTTAAGAACAATCCTCAACTTTGAACATGGATTCTAATAGACCCACTGTCGTGATGCCTACTACTCTATTTAGCAACCTAGAAATCTTAAGTGTCGCTGGCTCTAAAGATGCAAACAAGCATTATCGAATATGTTCAATTGGTCCAAACTACCCTTAATAATTTACTATTGTTGGTTAAGATCTAGTTGCTCATCTACACTAGTTCATGCGTTTACAAAGCTTTTGGAAAGTAAACAACCTAGAATCATAGACTAGGTGATCAGGCCAATCTAAGCATTATATACAGATAGAGATAGAGAATTTCTAATGAGCACACCCTATTTATTCCCTAATTATCGATTCCTAAATCCCTAGAAACCCTAAACCTGATTATGAAACTACTCATACATAATCAAAGTAGAAACAACAGACATGATGAAATAAAACATGAAATTGCAACTAATACAAAAAGAAGGTTCAAAAATCTTCTCAAAAATATGGAAGAAATCTTTTCCCTTGCTTACAGAAACTATTTCAGCCGTCTTATGAAAAGTTATGTGTGTCAAAAATAAACTAAATAAAGGTTTTTATAGGTCATAAAACTCGCAAGTACAAAACAGGAAAACTTAGGTTTATTTCTCCCAGCTTCGAGGATTGATCGATCAAGGTGTTGATCGATCGATCAGTAATGAACGGTCGATCTCCAACTCAACTTGGTCGATATCCAGGTCGGGCGTATGATCCTTCGAACAGCTTGATCGGTCGATCTTGGGATGCAAGGTCGATCCCCAGGTCGGGTGTATGCTTCTGTACTGAGGTGATCGATCGATCTCCCTTGGTTGGTCGATCTTCACGTCGTGCGTGACTCTCGCTGAGAAGTGTGATCGATCAATCAAGGTGATGACCGATTGATCATCAATCTTCCACTGAAACTCCAGAAATTACTCTGATTCGTTCCAATCCATGCTCCGCGGGTATACTCCAGATAAAACCTGTTTTCCACCTGAAAAAACTCTAAAACGTAGACAAAAACTCTAAAAACATGCGAATTAATGAGTTTAAAACCAATAAAAATGAGGTATATCAATTCTTTTGTGATTCATCGTTTGTAAACATTACGAAATATGAGAGACAAAAAAAAGTATGAACCATATATTATATATATTTATAATAGGTTTCGTAATTAAATTAATCATTAAAATTTGTTGATATGAGCAAATGATTCAAATTTTGAAATATATCAATAATTAATACATGTTAGTTATTGATATAAAATATTATTATTACTTATCCAATGTAGCATAGTAGTGTATGTAAATTATTAAATCAACTATAATCTTATATTACTACTATAAAAAAAATTACTTTAAAAGGGAAATTATTTTTATACTATTTCATTCAATCAAATTTGTATCAAGTATCTTCACAACACCATAGAGAAAGAAAACAAATAACATTTTACATATTGTTGACAAGAAAAGATCAAATAACTCATAATCATTTTGGTTTCTTTATGTAGCAGTTAAACGAAAATCTTCTTAATATTGGTATTAGGCAAGAGTGACCTATACATAAATTTGTATAAGTATATTCATATGAATATCATTGACATAATATATAATTTAGCTTTACGAATGTTTATTTGTAAATATATATTTAATACCAAACATATATATATATATATATATTTATTCGATATTCATACGGAATCATATTTGAACACAACTTTTATTTTGTAATAAATAATTCATATCATAAAAACTCCATATATGTAATTATGAATTAATTAGTAATAACAATATCATCAGATTTGGAAGAATTTTGAGATACACGTCTAGGGTTGCAGCAACAAGCACCGGTTTTTGAGCCATTCATGCGTACACAAGCTCCTCCTCTGTATCCTTTTGACTTGCAAGCTGCATTACATTTTGCTGGGTTTTTACATTCTCCAGGTAAAACTGGTATCATTTGTCCTGTTTCATTCATAAACAAACTCATTCATAAGACTTGAATCACATAATGAATCTATTTCTTTAATTAATGACATTTTTCATGTTTTCCTTTCTGAAGTTTATTTGGTTCTTTCTTCTTGATGTTATTTTCAAATTAGAAAATTTGTTTTATACTAAATATATTTCTATAATAAAATAATTCTAAAATTGTGGTCTTTGGAGTCAAACTCCGATTAAAAAAAAGCTGCAAAAACAAATATTTAACAATTTGACTAGAAACACAAATAAATATGTTTACCTGAAATAGCTGGCAAAATGATGAAAGCAAACACCATCAATGATGAAAATAAGAAAAAAGGAGAAAATTTATTGTTTGCCATTGTTTCTGTTGCTAGAAGTTTGTTGTATGTATAAACTTTGATCTCACTAGTGATAAAAAAAAAGACTAGAAAGAATCAAGGTTCAAAACTGATCTCAAAAGAAATTATTGTGTAATGTAGGATCATGATTAGCTAGAATATTTATATAGATGAAAACTTGTAGTCACATTATGATTTGTAAATCTTATTTCTAGTAAAAAATTATTTGAGGGATTTCTTAAGGATTTAAGTTTCAATTTTTGGTTAAAATGCTGTAGGTTTTTGGTAGAAATCTGTTCAAAAAATTCTTACAAATTTAAGATATAGAGATATATTACCTTTTTACATTTTCTCTAATTTATGACATTCAGAAACTTACTGATATATGATTGTGTAATTATATATATATATATATAGTAGAATTTCAATATTTGTAATGAATATTGAATAATATGTAAGAGATATGTTTACATAAAAGAATATAAGTTAAACATTACAACAACTAGATCTGATATTTATATTTTAAGAAAATTGTGTAAAAATGCTTTATTGGATTTGGTCATTTTATTCTTCAACTTCAATTATAACATACCTTGTAGCATAATTACTATAGAGTTTCTCATACTTATGGAATTATATCTAAATAAAATCAAAAACTATAATTACTATACAAAGTTGACAAAAAACAAAAAAAATTATAATTACTAGCAAGAAAAGATAATCTGACTTTTTATATATATATATATTAAGTCCATATTTTATCACAAATTTGATCCAGTTAATGGTTTATTAATTTGAAATTTTTTTAAGAGTAAAAGCTTCATATAGACTATAGTATACATAACCTAAATCATATAGCTGAATTTCCAAAGTACATACTCCGAATTGGATATATATATATATATATATATATGTATAAAGGCGCTTAGAAATCTGGGTAAATTAAATGAATATACAAAAAATTTTGAAAAATTAAATTTTTGATATAAGTTTTCAAAAAATTAGTTTTTTTGACAATTTTTGTCATATCTTACTATTTTACCCCTAATATACTGATATTGAACGAGTTAACCTGATATAGTTTTTGTTACATCGATAAGTGTTAGTTATATTACATATGTATTAAATGAGTTAGATACATAATATATTTGAAAATTCGGTAAGATATAAGTTGAGCACATAACAATAGTATTTACTCGTTAACAACATATGTATCGCGGTACAAAGAAAAAATAACATGAATATCCAACATATCAAATTTGTGTCAAATTTAAACAACAATTATGTTATCATGTATAAAGTGTACAATATCAATCTATATAATTGTTTATCGTATCTAATAAATATGTTAGAGGTACATAGATTTATGTACATGGGTAAATAAAAACTTTACCTGATAACGATATATGTTTCACGATGCGTAGAAAAAAACTTGAATATCCAACATATCTATATAATTGTTTAACATATATAATAAATATGTTAGAAGTACATATATATATACAATTAAATAAAAACTTGAACAATTATTACTTTGGTTATACTGTTGTAAGGGCACATGGGGTATTTTTTTCTGAAAAACTACACTAAATCTAATTTTTCTAAAACTTGGGTTATATTTTTAACTTTTTGAAAACTTATGTATATTTGTTATACTTTCTCTATAAATCTCTCGAAGTCAAATATAATTTTCTTAGATACTAATTTGCATTGAAATTGATGGAGAGGCATACAATATTTGGGACTTAAAATAATTAGAGAATTTAATTAGATTTTTTTTCCCTTTGCCAACTATATTTTTATTAGATTTGTTTTTTTTTGGACTATTAGATTTGTTTAACACATGTATATAATTTTTTTTCTTCGGCCAAAGGAAAATATAATAATTTTTTTCAGCGCGAGTAATAAATCGTAAAATTGGTGCACTGCATATTACAACAGCTAATGAATCTTACATATTAAAGTGGGAGACAATTTTATTTTGATCTATANTTACATATTAAAGTGGGAGACAATTTTATTTTGATCTATATTATAAACTTTAGGATAAAATTAACATATGGTTCATAACAACCCTTAAAAATAGGAATAAATTAGTTTTGTTATAAATTTTTATACAAAATTCAAAATCAATAAAGATTTAATAAATAAGTCTCCAAAAAACTAAAATTTAATATACGAAAAGATCGGGTACAAAATCAGTTATTGATTTAGTTACGGTTCGGGTTTGGATTTAGTTTTTGGGTACATATATTTAGGACCTACTCTCGTATTTTGTCGAGTTCGGTTAATCTAATTTGGTATTTTGGTAGGCTGTTTTAAGACTTATTCGGGTATTTTAAATTTTTGAACATAGTTCGGTTTGGTATTGATCGAGTTCAAGGTCGTGTATTTTTATATAAAAATTCAAAATTAAAAAAGGTTTAATAGAAAAAAAATCTAAAAAGCTGAAATTTGGTTATTGATTTTGTTTTGATTCGAGTTAGGTTAGTTTTTTATATACATAGATTTAGGATCTATTTGGGTAATTTACCGAGTTCAGTTCTTCTATTTTGGGTTGATTTCAGTTTGGGTTTAAGACCTCTAAAACAACATCTCGAAAATAATATTCAAAACATCAACAAAGGTCTAAAAAACTAAATGAACAAAATTTGAAAAAAAAACAATCAAATCCCACGCTATAGCGTGGGTATAATCCTAGTTATATATTAAAGCGGGAGACACTTCATTTTGATCATGTTATAAACTTTGAGATAAAAATTAACCTATAGTTCATAACAACCCTTAAAAATAGACTCGAAGTAGGTTTTGTTACAGATATTTATTTAAAAAATCTAAATTAATATAGATATAATGAATAAACATTTAGAAAGCTAAAAAAAAAAATCGGTTACAAATTTGGTTATTGATTCGGTTCCGATTCTGGTTTGGATTCGATTTTCCGGGTATATTGATTTAGGTTACTTTTTTAGTTTTCTCTCAGGTTCGGTTCATCTAATTCGGTATTTCCTTATTTTGATTTAAGACGTATCCAAATATTTTTATTGTGTGGATAGAGTTTGGTCCGGTATAGATCGAGTTTGGGTTCGAGTATTTATATATAAAAATTCAAAATTAAAAGAAATTTAAAAAACAAACTCTAAAAAAATTGTTTTTGATTTGGTTTGGATTTAGGTTTAGGTTTGGATTTTTAAATACACAGATTTATGACCTATTAAGGTAATTTATCTTGTTTGTTTCTGTTTCTCTAATTGTGGTTAATTTCGGTTCGGATTTTGTACCTCTAAAATAACATTCAAAATAACAACACGAGTTTATGAACCAAATAAACAGGTTGAAAAAAATAATCAAATCCCACGCTATAGCGTGAGTATATATCTAGTTAAATATTGAACTAGGATTATACCCGCGTTATAACGCGGGATTCGATTGTTTCGACTATTTTTTAAAAAGGTATTCATTTAGATTGTTTGACCCATGTTGATATTTTAAAATATTATTTCGAGATGTTATTTTAGAGGCCAAAAAGCCAAACCAAAATGATCCGAATTAGAAGTACCGAAGCTGAAAAAATATTTAAAGAATCTATGTATCCAAAAAACCAAACTTGAACTCAAACCTGAACCAAATCAAGATCTAAATTCTAGTTTTTTTGAGTTTTTCTATTAGATTATTTAAATTTTGAATTTTTCTATAAAAATACCAGAATCTGAAATCGATCTATACCGAACTAAACTCTATCTGAAAAATAAAAATATATGAATAAGTCTCAAACTAATAACCAAAATAGCGAATTAGATGAACCGAACCCGAGAAAAATAACAGAATGTGTCGTAATCTATGGATTCAGAAAATCGAATCCAAACCTGTACCGGAATCGAATGAATAATCAAAGTTTTAACCGATATATTAAATTAGTTTTTTTTAATGTTTTTTTCCATTAAATCTTTATTAATTTTGACTTTTTTTAATAAAAATCCTTAGCAAAACCCACCTTAATCCTATTTTTAAGAGTTGTTATAAATCTTAGTTTAATTTTCTGTTATAGTTTATAACACGTCCAAAATGAAATTATTTTCCGGTTTAAATGAACCAAACCTGAGAAAACAACAAATGTATCCTAAGTTTATGTATCTTGAAAATCGAATCCAAACTCATACCGGAACCGAATCAATAACTAAATTTTTAACCGATATATTAAATTAGTTTTTTTAGAATTTTTTCCATTAAATCTTTATTAATTTTGAATTTTTGTATAAAAATTTATAACAAAATCTATCTCAAAAGTATTTCTAAAGGTTATTACAAATTGTGGATTAATTTTTATCCTAAAATTTATAACACGTTCAAAATAAAAGTATCTCCCACTATATAAATAAATCCACACGGGCTTAATAGTGCGTTAGCGTGTCACTAATATTTGTGACTTGAGTTGTGACTCTGTGTCTGTGATGTGAGTATATCAAAATCGATACATTTTAAACAAATTTAGGAAATCGAACTAACGCAAGCGCGTGTGACAAATATCTGTTACTAAAAACGGTCTAAAAATTGAATTAAATTTATCACTCCTTAAATGACAACAAACGGTCTAAAATTCCAAGTAATTAAGAAACAAACGGTCTAAAATTCCGGTAAAAATCTCATTGATCGCTTTCTTTTGATTATCTTCAATACTCTTTTTCTTCTCGAACAAGCTTGACAGTTTCTACGAACTTCGACAGTGAATCGAAGATGACTGCACAAACTTGCTTTGTTTGATTCACTAACTGGCTTTGTTTGATCAGTGGGGCATGATCTCTTTCACTTACTGAAGTTTCTTCTCCAATAAAGCCATGGTATTTGATTCTTCTCTGTTCTTTTTAACCTATTTTTAATTTTGAAAATCAGATTTTGTTTCTGTCTATGCTTACATCTCCATTATCGCTCTTCTGTTATGTTTTTATTTTAGGTTAGTAATTAGGGTTTTCGTAACAAATTTGTTCTTAATTTGAAGGTTCTTAACTACTGAAATACGGTTTCGTTGACGCGATTGTTAAAGTCAGATTAACATTGATCTCTTTTGTGTTGGTATTTTTTACCATCTCTACAATCAGGTAATGTAAAATTTAAGTTTCAAAGTTGTAATCTTTAAACATTAAAATTACGACTAAAAACGTTAAGAAAATTGCGTTTGGAGTTGGCTACTAACACATTGGAGAGAGTCACATCGCTGATTCACGCGTTTGGAAACATTCTGAACTTTGTATTCGTTATAGCTATCGTTATCTTTGGTAAGAGATTACACTAACTCTCTTTGTATAATTTATATATTGTTATAAAAAGAATATAATAATGATATTAAATAGTTCCGAAACCTGATTTGATCGGT
>OVAX01003591.1:0-18495 GCA_900406405.1 Lepidium africanum | reverse complement strand
GCAATGAGGGAATGAGCTTCTCTGGCCATCTCCTTAGCTCTAGAACATGTGATCCGACCCTCTACTTCTTGTGCTGCAGCTGTTGTGCTATCCACGATCATATCACATTTCCAAATTCTTAAATACTATTTTCGGTTAATTTAGGGAGTGTAAGCAACGATTAATGGTGTTCTTCCACATTGTGGGCGTTTAAAAGAAGGTAACTATAATCATTAACTCAAATTAAGCTATTTTTTAGATTTTAGAAATTTGCAGAGAGTAAACTTCACGTGAAGTCTATACAAATAGTAGACTTCACGTGAAGTCTACTAGTGAACAGAAAAGTTAGTTTTGCATTTGACTGTTTTTTAGATTCGGCGAGTGGACTTGAGGTGAAGTCTACAAATTTTGGTTTGGAAAAAAAAAAGGATGGAGACTTCACCTAAAGTTACTAAATTGTGAGTCATTTTTGCAATTGAAAAAAATGTTACTTTTAAGTAGACATCACATGAAGTCTCTGAAAAATGCGAAGACTTCACGTGAAGTCTACGTTGTTGAGTGGGGTTATTTATAAAGACTTCAGGTGAAGTCTCCGTTGAATTCGGAAGTCTCAAGTGGGAGTCTACTTAGCTGGTAAGTATTCAGTCCCACATACGAGTTTAGGAAAAAAAATTTATATTAATAAAATATAGTAAACTTCCCTTGAAGTCTACTCCAGTGTCACTGAGACTCCAGGTGACGTCTANCTACTCCAGTGTCACTGAGACTCCAGGTGACGTCTACGCTGTCGGAGACTTCACATGGAGACTTCTTTAATAATAGTCAAATATAGTCAATTGCAATAATAACCTCTCTTTTATAGAGTAGACTTCAGGTGAAGTCTCCGTATCCACACAAAACGCAGTAGACTTCAAGTGATGTCTACGTCTGAAAAGTCAACATTTAGTCAATTATAAAAATAACCTCCAGAAAAGTAGACTTCACGTGAAGTCTCTATTTTAGAAGTCAACATTTGGTCAAATGCAAAAATAATCTTAGTAGACTTCACCTGAAGTCTCCTGACTATGCTCGTAGACTTCACGTGAAGTTTAATCTATGTTCTCGTAGACTTCAAATAAAGTTTATGAGAATAATCAGGAGACTTCAAGTGAAGTCTACTAAGGTTGTTGTATAAAATTGATTAATTTGATTGATTGTAACGATGTTTCAGCTAGTTTGATAACGATGGTTTTAGTCTACTTGTTATCAAATCTGTTGCAGTACAATAGGTATCAACCAAAGTGTGTTGTTATCACTAAGGGTATAGATAGCTGTTATAATTCAAGCAATTGAGGTGATTCTGTCACAATCAACTAAAGAATGAAAAACAGGGTATCAATATTGAGCAATACTGAAAAACAAAGTATGAGAACAGAGAAATTAAGACAAAACAGAGCAATGAACTAGAAGTAATAAATGATAAAAACAGGTTCATGAGGAGAGTGGAATCAACGATCTAGCCTAAACATGGGTTTCAAATCTCATCTAGTAACCTATTAAGCAAGTCTAGGGCTAAGGATTCAAATATCAAATAATCAAGTCATTCTCATGGTCAAGAAATCTCAGCCTGAGCGTGACTTAACACAAATCTCTTGGTGATTACACGCTCAGACTGGCATAAAGAAACAATCCTACACAACCAACTGATGCTCTGAATGACCAATCTCTTGGGTCAGAACCATCAATCCTAGATCGAACCCAAGCCTAGCATATTATCAAGCACCTTTCAGGCATAATAGCTGCGAATCAAATTTCAAGTGATCAGGTTGAAACAAGCCTTAAAACCATTCAATCTAGCAAGACATATGACAGAATTCAAGCAAACAAGAATGAAACCCATGATCCGACCTAGATCTACTCCATCTCCTCATAAAACCCTAAGCAAACTACTCACTAAGCATGGTGAGAAGCTCAAACTCAAGCATAGAAACGAAAGGCATAATGAAAGACTAAAAACAAAGCTGAAAGCGAAATCAAACTAAACAAATTCAAGATTCAACAAAGATCAAAGGATTTCATGAAAGAAGTAAAGAACAATCACAAAGGTAATGAAAACCTGTTTCAGATATATGCCGAAAAGAACAAAAACTTGGTTACAACATTTTTTCACTAAAGGCGGTACTTATAGATCCCCAAACATAAAAACCCCTAGTCTGAGTCAGCATCAGGCAAAGTCAGTCAAAATGATGAAGTCGGTTGATGCTGCTTCAGGGCTCAGTAGCGAGTTGATACTAGCGAGTTCAGCATTTAGCTTCAGTCAATCATCAAAAATCTCAGCTTGCCAGTGTCACGGCGAGTCTGAGTGTCAAGTGCTCCAAAATTCGTATTTTTGGCTTGGTCATTGTGCTCCACTCGTTGGTACATGGCGAGTCTGGGTATTGAGTGCTTCATGATTTTGCGATTCTGGACTGATTGGGCTTGTGAAATCTTCAGTTTGTAAGGTCCTCTATTCAGGCGCTTTGTCTTAGACTGATCCTCACAGTCTTTGAGCCAAATCCACTCCAGAATGCTCCAATATGCTCAAAAGTACTTGAGGTGCTCCAAATGCAACGTGTATGCAAAAATGATCCTAATGGGACTCTAGAATGCTGAATATGCAATGAGAATAAATGTAAACATATGTGAATTATGCAGCTAGAATGGGGTAAAATGCATGTATATCAATTATATGGTACTAATATAGTTTATATGATGTTTTACAAGGAAATGGTTCAGTTACCTGATGTTTATAGAGTGTGGGTTATAAAATACTTATGTTGGCATTTTGAGGTTGACAATTGCAAAGGAGGAAGAATGTTATGTATAGAGGATGGGTTTACTCATGGTGAACTTCGTGGCATGGTACAAGAGGATTACGATATCGACATGGAAACCAATACTATAGAGTTAACATATTCACTGCCAGTTTCAATGTTTCAAGAAATGCCACCTAATACTCCTCCAATGCATGTCACAAATGATAGACAAGTAAGAAGCTTGGTTGAGTTATGTAAGTAGTACGTTGTACGTT
This sequence comes from Lepidium africanum, assembly GCA_900406405.1. NCBI lineage: Eukaryota > Viridiplantae > Streptophyta > Magnoliopsida > Brassicales > Brassicaceae > Lepidium > Lepidium africanum. The sequence goes on along the minus strand of OVAX01003591.1, from coordinate 15,467 downwards.
TATGTTTTGGTTGTGGGTTTCGAGAGAGTGCACTTGAAGAAGATAAATGTGATGCAGATCGGGAACATGATCGGAAAAATGATGACAAAGTTAAAAACTGGGATGAAGAGCTTCTATAAGATGTCATGAAAAATGAGTGTGATAGTGAACCCAAAGTTTACATGGACGATGGAGATTATAGCATATATGGGAAAGTGAAAGACGAAGACGAAGATGGAATGCATCTTGTGAACATGAATCACGTTGACCAAGATGACCAAAACATATATGTCAGTCAGAGTTTTTCTAGCAAAGAGGAGTTGATATCAGTGTTGCGAGTAAGGAGTATACTTTTGAAATTTAGTTTCCGTGCAGATAAGTCAACGAAAGAACTGTATGAAGCAAAATGTTGTGTTCCAGAGTATAAGTGGAAGGTTAGTTAGATAGTGCCGAACACACGTAACACTTTTTGGGTGACAAAATTTGAGAATGTTCACACTTGTTCAGTGGCAGACTGATATGCTAACTTTAGATGCCATTCACCAAAACACATTGGCAAGTTATTTATAGATAGTTTTGGAACAATCGATGGAATAACGCCAAGGCATATCGAAGAGTCAATGAAGACCATGTATTGTTTAAGATTTGGTTACATAACTTTGTATCGATCATTGCTATACGCCCAACAATTGGTTCACGTGACAGCAGAAGATGGTTATGGTAAGTTATCGGCTTATTTACATCTAATCCAAGAAGCGAAACCGGGAACTATTACAGGGCTTGAACTTGATGATCAGAATAAATTTAAATATCTATTTATTTCGTTTGGGGCTTTGATAGCTAGATTTAATTTCCTTAGAAGAGTTATTGTGGTTGATGGATGTCATTTAACTGGGAAGTATGGTGGAGTTATGCTAGTAGCAACGGCTAAAGATGGTAACTTTCAAATATTTCCATTGGCATTTGGTATTGATGCTTCATGAGAATGGTTTCTTACCAATTTAGGTACTTGTTTTACACACAACACTCCTTTGGTACTAGTTTCTGACAGGCACATCTCCATAAAGAATGCGTGCAGCATAGTATATCCTTTGGTAACACGAGGTATATGTTAGTATCACCTTCAAAGTAACATAGTCACTAAGTTTAAAGGTAAACATCTCCTCTATTTAGTTAAATCAGCGGCAAATGCGTACACCCGTGCTGACTTTGACCGACACATGGAGGAGTTGAGTCATATTAACCCCCAACTTTGCTTAGTACTTGGTTGATGTAGACCCAAAGTTGTGGTCACATGCTAATTTTCAAGGCTACAGATACAACATTCAGATGAGCATCATCGCAGAATCTCTCAATGTTGCGTTTAAGCTAGCTAGAGGATTTCCAATAACCTTTCTTTTGGAGTACATCTGAGAGAAGATAGGAAAGTGGTTTTTCAAAAGGAGGGAAGATGCGTCTAGTGTTACAATATATCATAGTAGGGGAGTTGAACATTTGTTGGCAATACTTGGAGAATATGCGGATAAGACGGTTGTTGAACACATACATACGTGGAAGTTTTATGCCCAACTGGGCGTGAGAAACTATGTAGTTGATTTGGAGTAGCGAACATGTGAATGTGGCGTGTATCAGATTGAGAAAATTCCTTTCTCTCACGTTCTTGCAGCTGCATTGCAAGCAGGTCTACAAGTTACTACGCTTATATGTCCTTTGTATAGGAAGGAATATTTGACTGCATCGTATTCTCACAATATATACCCAAAAAGTGACTACGGAGTTGCGAATCAAGCGCAATGTCTTCCTCTAGTTGTGAATACTCTTCCTGGGAGAAAAAAGAAATCTAGATGGCAGACTTGGCTTGAGATTGCTAGGATGCGACATAAGAAGGCAAGACGAATTTCCAAGCAATACAGTTGCTCAAAATGCAAACAACCAGGCCATACTCGAACCAATTGTGTAAGTTTCAACGTACCATTGTAATGGCATAAATTTCTAGCATGCAGTAAATTTTAACCACTCATTATTTTTGGTACGTAACAAAACTAGAACATGAGTGATGTTGGAGATGACGAGGAGAAGTCTCCATGGATAATCAGTCTAGTATTTTGTTTATGGATTCTCAATTTATGATGTTATTTACGGATATTGAGCCTGGTATTTTGTTTATGGATGCTCAATTTATGATATTTAGAACATAAGTCTTCAAGTAATACTCAAATAGTAACGAAGTCTGCTACAGAAGTCTACTAACAAAGTATACGCAAGAAGTCTTCTAAAGAAGTCTATGAAAGAAGTCTACTGTAGAAGTCTTCTTTGGAAATCTACTGAAGAAGTCTATAGTGGAAGTATCCGTTAGAAGTCTACTTAGGAAGTCTTCGAAAAAAGTCTACTCAACTGAATACCAAATAACAAGTTTACAATAGAATTCAGAATCCCTAAAGCCAATAATATCGTCAAAAAACCTCTAATTTACAAAAAATTATTAGGTATCTTGCACTCGCAAATATAACAAATGTACGATACCAAATAACAAGTTTTCCTTGTAGCCTAACAACAAAAATATGAGGCTTACAAGCTTGGGGTTACCCATTAGTTAATAAATAAGTTAGCCTACTTTTAATGCTCATCATATGTGTCTAGATCCTTGTAGTCTCTATTCTCTGTGCCCATAACGCCTGTCTCATCGAAGATCTCGACACATAACTTACTCCTCATGCGAGGCACATAAGCATCACAAAACTCTTGTGGCCATGGTATCCCAAGTGCATGACACTCGATTTACTTCAAGCAATAAACTCCAAAATCGCCACTTTGAATATTCTGAGGTAAAGATTGTACTACCTCGTGTGTGTACGGTGTCACCAACATGCTACTCCTGTATTCAGGGGTACCCAATTCCCGCATAATGTATGGCATAAGGACAGCAAAAGGTCTCACGTGCTCTTCCATATCTCTAACCATTCCCACTACAGAATCCCAAACAACAATTTGCCTCTTAAGTATTGATATGCACAGAGCAACCCAATGACTGTTCCCAACATTTTGTGGAGCGTAAATGTCATCCACTTCAACTCCCCACGTCTTGTCACTGCGGTAATAGGATGGTTCTTCTCCGGAGTAGTAATCAAGTGATCCACCGGGTAAGTGTTTCCCGGTCCCATCTGGGTTGGCAGTAGACTCATCAAACTCTTGAAATTTACTTGTCCACATTTGTTGAAATCTTCTATCAACTATGCAAAGTCTGCTTGAGCGGAACCATTCCGGGTGCTTTTCATACCGACTCCAGAGAAGATTAATCCCAGCATCAATGTGTTGCAGTTAAAAACAAGTAGACAAACCAAGTTAGTAAGATGGAAATCTACTAAGTCTTCTACAGAAGAAGTCTACGACAGAAGAAGTCTACTAATGAAAAAGCCTACTCACGAAGAAGTCTACTAACGAAGAAGTCTACTAACAAAGAAGTCTACTTACAAAATATAAGAACTAACGAAGTCTACCAAAGAAGTCTACTACAGAAGAACTCTACTACAAAAGAAGTCTACTACAGAAGAAGTCTACTAAAGAAGAATGCTAAAGAACTTTACTGTGTCTTCTAGCCATTTTTTTGGAGTTTTGAGTACAATTCGATGGCAGAACCTTTAGTCTTCCTTTTCAACTTGTAGTCCCTAAAACATCCAAGTCGTATTATACAATATTTTCTAGAAATGTAACGTAGTTAAAAGTAAGGACTGATAACTTACGGTTCTTCTTTCAATCTTGCACTCCATTGACCGGCCTTTGCGGTGTCTACCGGTGAGAAAGGATTGTAGCCACCACCTGTCTTGTTTGAGATAATGCTTTTAACTATGCTATTTCCTTGGTATGGACTCGTCTGTGAAGCAGCTAGCTTTCTAACCCTTTCAGTCCGAACATGCAACTTCTCTTGCACCTGTTTGGTTTTCTTCTCTTGTTTATTTTTTTCAAAAAGCTCGAAATCTATGTTGGGGAGTTTATCTTCCAGCAAGACAAGACTTTCCTCTCTTTCGCCATTTACACTCTCACTTTGGACATTATTGTCTATCGGCAAATTCATTTTCACGCACACAAAGTTACAATTTTTTTTATAAAATAATATAGTACATTGAGTTAACAAAATTTCACACATATTACAGAGATACTGAATACACAAACAGTAACAAAGTTCATAAACCAGAAAACAACAATAAGACAAGAAGCAGATGCAAATGAAACTAGTCGGATGCTTTCTTTTTACTATGGAGAGTATAAACTCGGGTATTTGTTGTAGAAGGTTTAGAACTAACCCCAACTGGTTGAACGGTCTTCGGGTCAGGATTTGGCGGGGCCAACGGACTTCTGATCATTGGATTTCACTTCCTCATTTGATGTGCTTCTGAATTCTTCCAAAAAGTGCTTAATACCAGACACTCTTTCAGCTAGAGTCTGGATTCCTTCTTGGCAGCTGTGCATACCTTCCAACATCCTCTGTTCTCCACTACTAATCCCTTCCATCACCTGGGCTAGCATCTTCTTACATCATCAATCCATGAACTCCTTCATTGTCTCCAATGCACTGATGTAACCCTCATGAAATGAAGAAGTCTCCTTACACTTCTTATGTTCCTCAATCCTATCATCTGGTTCCTCCCGGATTCTCGTAGACCCGCCACTTTTCAAGACATTAGCACCCTTTTTAACAACAAGCACACCCGAATCCTTCCAATCATACCTAGTTAGAACCTAACCGACCACACAGCGCCTGTATAATGTTGTCCACCGCTCTATACTCCACATCATTATCCCAGCGTGGAAACATGTCTTTATAGTGTTTCTCAATCCAGGAGCGGACTCGGGTCTGCAGTTTAAAAAAAAAAACAAATAACCAAGAATTGAACCATATAACTCCATTATTGTTAAACAATTAATTAGGAAATTTATACATGTTTGATCATGTTCTCTCCAAGGTTCTTACGATTCCTAGATCCTTTGTATGCTAGCAAGAGTAGAAAAGGATTACTAGAGACGAGTTCTGCATAATTCACTACAAAATCAGGGAGAGCATAATAGACCGACTTGAAGGACTTGTACAAATCCTTCAATGGAGTAGGCTTTCGACTTAGGAGTTGTCCGTTTAACCGAATTCAGTAGCGTTTTGAAGGTAACCGAATTCAGTAGTGATGGATATTGACAGCAATATCCATCACTAATCTAGTTAGACTAAGACGTGTGGCTTTGTCAGGCTTCCTCACCTTAATAAAATATGTATAAATGGACATATAGCCTAACCTCATTCGATTTTCACGGGTCCAACCCTCACACTCATCTGTAGCAGCTAGCAACTCCTCATAATTAGGTCCTCTTTCTTCAAGCACTCCAAGCAGCTGCCAAAACTCTTGCATCGCTAGTGTAACTTTAGTGGCAGGTGATTCTAGGTCCTCAACATAAGCACAGTTGAGCCCTGTTATAAATTGGAACTCAATCAGCAAGAATCTAATTGGTTGCACACCAATTAGAAACCAAAGCTCAGAAGTCTTCTTACACTACAGCTGAATGGTGAGTAGATGATGCACTAGTCTTGAAGCCCAACCAAACCCCTTCTCATGAAACTTCACAAACACGCCGAGCCTAGACTGGAAGAGTTCATCTTGCTCATCAGGTCTGAGAGTTTCAGTCAAAGCATTAAGGAGCCTGGTATCTCCACTGTAATACTTGATGCTCTTTGTTAGTTGAGGTTCACGACACACAGTGAAAAGTCTTCGTGGAAAGATTGGCCTTTGCATATGGGAACCTGCAAGGATATAGAAGATTCAAGAACAAATCAATTACACAACAAAAAAACCAAATACAGAACAAGTCTCTCTGAGAAGTCTCCCTGAGAAGTCCCCCTGAGAAGTCTCCCTGAGAAGTCTCCACGTGAAGTCTCCCTAGGAAGTCTCCTTTGGAAGTCTTCTCTAGAATCTGGGAAGTCTCATCTGGAATTCTTCTCTGGAAGTCTCCTTCAGAAGTCTTTTCTAGAAGTCTTCCTTGGAAGTCTCCTTCAGAAGTCTTCTCGAGAAGTCTCCAATAGAGGTATCCGGCAGAAGTCTCCTTCAAATTAACAGTCAGAGACTTCTTTGGGAGAATCCGGCAGAAATCTTCGTCGGAGTCTCCGTTAGAAGTCTCTTTTGGAGTCTTCTTTGGGAGTTTCCGTCAGAATCTCCATCGGAAATCTTCGCCAGAGTCTCAGTGGGGGTTTCCGTGAGAAGTCTCCACGTGATGTCTCTTTTGGAATCTTCTTTGGGAGTTTCCGTCAAAACCGAATCAGTCACAGCTTCTTCATAAAAACTCACACTTTTCATTAAATATTACAGTTGCTAAAAAAATTAAATTTAAAATCCAACCTTTTTGTGATGTCGATAGTGGAGAAGCAATGGTCGACATTGGCCAGAGATTGTAGGCAGCTAATGAAGAGGCGACTGCCAAAACATGCAGAACAAAAACAAAAAATGATTTTAAGAAAAGAGCAAAAAATTTCATATGGAAAGAGTAAATCAAAATCTACACATGATACCTTGGGAAAGAAGAGAAACGATGCCTGAAACGGTGGTGGTGTCGAAATCTAACGGTGGTAAAGCAACCGCGACTCAAGATGAGAAAAATGAAGAAGAAGAAAAACAAAGATCAAGATGAAGAAATAGCAAAACGATCACAAAAACAGTAGAAGAAACGATGGGGGACGGAGTAAGAGGAAGACGAAAAGATCTGGATGAATACCTTGAGATCCACCACCATTTGCTTCAGATCTGAAAAGAGAGACAAAGCAAGTTAGAAGATGAAATGTAAAACGCGAGCGAGAAGAGATAAACGGAGTAGAAGAGACGACCGGGGATGGAAGAAGAAGATGACAAGAAGATTACCTGTAGATTCGCTGGAGACGACAAGGGCAACGACAGCAGCGGCACATAAGAGAAGAGAGATAAGAGAGAGAATAGAAAGAAGATAAAGAAGTAGAATGCGGCTAGGGTTTTTACAATAGTGAAGTGAAAAAAAATATTTATATGAAGGGTAATTTCTGGTTTACTCACTCGGTAAATTTTGAATTACATGAACCAATTTCAATTTTACTACCAAAGTAGACTTCACGTGAAGTCTCCATAGAGTAGACTTCACCGGAAATCTACTAGTGGAAAAGAAGACTTCACGTGAAGTCTCCTTTAACCCCTAAACTCCAAACAGTAGTAGACTTCATGTGAAGTCTATTTTAACCCCTAAACTCCAAACAGTAGTAAACTTCATGTGAAGTCTCCTCTAACCCCTAAACCCTAAATTTTCAATTATAAACCCTAAATTCTTAATCATAAACCATAAATTCTGTAAATCAAATCGATTATTTTTCAAAATGTTAGACCAAATATCATGTTCTTTCTAAATATATGCACAATTTACCTCTTTTATTACAACATTTCAAATCCCACAAGATTACCATACCTTATTACCCTAAACCCTAACTCATGCCATAGTTTGATTATGAACTATGAGGTTTTGATCCTCTTATGTAGTCTTCTCATGAATTGTAAAATCTAAATTCTAAATTGTAAATCCTAAATCATTAACCATAAATTCTAATGTATCCATAGTATAATTTGTTCATTTAAATCTTAAACCCTACATTCTAATTTGACCATACTATACTTTTATTTGCCAATGTTTAATCTAATTTTATTTTTAATACATCATGTTTGTTTATTATTAGATCTTGGAATCAACATATAAATATACTTCCTATTTAATTGTTAATTAAATATAATATTAAAGAGTAGACTTCATGTGAAGTCTCATCCCGGTACTAGTGGACTTCAAGTGAAGTCTGTTCAGAGTAGACTTCACATGAAGTCTCCGTAATCTACGAGGGTTATAAATGTAATTTTTTTTTTTTTTTTTTTTTTACTCATTAAGGGTAAAATTATAAATTCACTACCCTTGTGAGTTAGTTTTGGAGAAAAAATCAAATGGGGTATACTTTTGCATTCAAAATCAAATTTTGATATATTTTTGTCATTTGTCCTTAAAATAAATTGTTCGAAAATAGTTAAGTTTATCCCAAATATTTTTTTTTGGTCAGGAGTTTATCCCAAATATTTGGGAGTTTTTAAATTCCATATAATTTGAATATAATTATTGATATATTTCCTTATAAATTTTTATTTACCTTAAAATTAGATTTTATATGTCAATAGCATATAAATCTAAAGAAATATAAAGGAAATATGGCGAGAGCAAAGGAGATTTTCGGTGAACTTTCAAGGTGATCTAATGGTTATTTTTTTGAACGATTTTTTGGCGGCTTTGAACGAGGGGACTATGTCTGACTCCACGGAGGTTACAGAAGGTGAACCCTTTATCATTTCGGAGATCCCAAAGCTCTTCTCAGTGAAAGCCAGAGGAGGACAAAAGGAGATTAGATATGACTTAACAACGATTTGGGGAGGAGATCCCCTCACCCAATTGGAGATTTCACGATGCTTTACGGGAGGCGATGGAGGCGAGGTAAAGGTGATGGTGTTGTTAGGTTCAACGGCGGCGATGATTATGAGGGTTTTAACGGAGGATCCTATTAGGACAGAGTCAAAGCTGAACTAAATCAATTCGAATTTGCAAGATCTTATTCTCAATTTCAGTGACGGCGATTTCCATCCCATGAGGCAAATACCAGTTCTCTGGTTCAACTACACAAGCCAAGTTTCAAGTGAATTGCAAAAAAATTTCACAAACGAAGAAGTATTTTATCAAGTTACTCAAGAATGCAAAGAGCACAAAATTAAAGAATTTACATGTTTAAATCAGAAGATCCAAGTTTATCTTTTAGAAATTTCTCAGAACCATCAAAACTGTTGAGGGATGCAGAAGTAATTCTCATTACAAGTTGTGTCTCATTTTGTGATATTACCACAAGCCTGGATTACCCATGCCGATAACTCAGATATCAAGTCTACTTTGGGGCAATCTTTTACCGACTTGGAGTCAACAGTGAAGCAAAAGAAATCCAGCGAAATCAACGGAGCCTCTGTTGCCAAATCAGAAAAGTTAAGGGCACCTTCAATTTATTGCCTCAATATCATTTTAGGCAAGGTAGATTTGCACCCATTATGGTCATTAAAATGATCGTCTTGTTTTCTATATCAGGAAAAGTTTATTTCATCATCAGCAGGATTTTCGCCAAGATTCTTCTTAAGTATCTCGCAAATTCAGGGGAAGGAAACTTTCAAGAATTTCAAATTTTTGGAAATAAACTTATTCACAATGCCTTTCTTCCGTCAAGCAATACTTTTTGAGTGAACCAAATATTGATTTGAGAGATTCTGTATCTCATATCTTTATTATTAGAACCCTAATCATAAACTCTTTTAAATATCTACAGCTGCTAGGGTTTATTTCTCATTCATTCTTAATATTCTACTTTGATGATATACTTAAAAATAGAAGAACGATGGCCCAGTTGAATCTAAGCAAGAAGATGACAAATGGAACTACATCAGCGGTAAACCCAAAGATAAAGATACCGAAGTTTGGTAACAGTGATCTTCAGGCCAAGTGTTCAAAAGTCTTACTTGGGAGATGTCTGAATGTAGCTAAACATAGTGCTCTTATTCAACACTTCCCACACATTTGGCGGATGGAGGACAAGGTTTTTGGTTCAGACCTAGGATTCGGAAGATTCTAGTTCACGTTCAAGAACATCCAAGACATGCAAGAGGTTCTTAATTTTGGCCAAACCCACTTTGATGGGTGGATGGTTACTTTGGACAATGGATTCCAAAAGCACCGGAGGAGTATCCAGCAACGTTAGTATTGTGGGCGATACTGTCAAATATCCCAGCCGAGTACGCAGCAGAGATGGTATTCAAAGCAATCGGTGAGCAACTCGGAAAGGTGAAGAAAATCGATGTTGATGGTTCAAGGATTCTAGTGATGGTAAATATTATGAAAACATTAATCTTAAAGAATGTTGTTGAATTTGAAGAATGAGAGGAGACTTTGGTCAGAATCAAGTATGAAGATTACAAGGGATTTGCAGCTACTACAACTACATCAATCATGATGTATCCCGGTGTAAGTGTCTAGCTAAGCATGAAAACAGGGAGGTGGAGAATGTAAGAACTGATAAATATGATCGCAACCAAAGCTTCAAAGGAGCATTACTAAACAAGGAGAAAAGAGACACATCTCGCCGAGGAGAAAGAAGTCCCAGACCTCAACAATTTGATCAATATGGACCAAATATTAACAACAGAATGGTCTTTCACTATATTCCAAAAGAAAACGGTGAAAAGAAAAACCAGGTTAGGGCCACAGATCCAAAAGAGACTAAGAAGGTGGAGAATCAAGTTGAGTCGACACCATCGATGAATCTAAGGAAAACAAAATGGCTTGAAGGAGATGTGGAGCTGTCTGAGCCAGAAACACAAACGAAACTATAAAAACAGGTGAATTCATCTGAAAGCTCTTTTTTCATCCAAAAAACTAAACAAGTCCTTGAACCATGATGATAATGGAGAGGTTAATTCTTCAATTCAGGTTGATACTGTTTTGTCTGATAAATTACTGATCTCTAAGTAGGATCCATCCAATGAAGTTTCTCAAGGCGAGAGCTATGACCCCATGAACTGAGACCTCTCATCAGAAGATAAAGTCGCAGGCAATAAAGACAAGGAACCACCATTGCATGTTTATGAAGTTGAGAAGCGACAGGAGTATGGGATGATTACATTGGAAGAGAAACAAGAGATGTTAGCAAAACTTGAGAAGCTAAACGAGAAATCCAAGCCTCCTCTTCCTACTCCGAAAAATGCAAACAAAGAAGTGACAGGTACTACATATCTGGACATGTCTAAGAAAGGAACTAAAGCTGCTGGCAGCATCTGTGCAATTAATTCCAGGAAACAAAACATTGTTAACTCGGTTGAAAGTGGTCCCAAGAAAGTTGATAAAAACAAGAAGGTGGGGAAAGAAAGCAAGCATCGTACACTTAATTTCTATTTTTTAGTTTTTGATGTTTACAGTACTTTCATGGAATTTTCAAGGGATTGGTAATCTCATTTCCTTTGATTATTTAAAAGATATTAATAAGTTGAAAAGTATTGATTTTTTATTTTTAATGGAAACTAAGAAGAACTTCGATTATATGGCTAATTAGGCAAGACAGTTAAATTATGATCATATATTTACAGTAAAACCGGTGGGGGCAAGTGGTGGTTTATCTCTTATGTTTGATGACCATTATAATGTGACTTTAAATTTCAATAACAAAAACATATTGATATTTCATTAGACTTTCAAGGGGTTATTTCCCATATGAAGTTTGTCTACGACGAACCCAATTTCACTTAAGAGAAAGTGTTGGGGAACGTTTGACAAGATATGGTATTTCTCGCTTAGGACCTTGACTAGCTACAGGAGATTTTAATGAAATGTTCGAACACCATGAGAAAAAAGGAGGATGGTTGCAGAGTTTAAGCTCTTTTGTTCTGTTTAATACTATGCTAAATAATTGTGGCTTCATAGAGTTTCCATGTACGAGGGACACATGGTCATGGCGTGGTGTTCGTAGTAATGCGATCATAAGATGTATGCTAGACAAAGCTTTTGGCAATGAAGATTGACACTCGTTAATTCCAAAATGAAGAACTGATTATCTACAAATGATTGGTTCTGATCATAGGCCAATTTTGATAGAAATAAAGGAATATGAATCTAAAAGACGCCCGGGTTTTAGTTTCGACAAACATTGGATCAGAGAACCAGGGTTAAAACAAGCAATAATAGTAGGCTGGACTCGATATGCAAATTAGAGAAGAAATTGTATATCGTATAATATATCGAACTGTAGAAGAGAATTATCTAGATGGAGGAAAACTCAAATCATCCCAGGAAATGAGAAGATTGAGGCATTAAAGAATCGACTAGATGAGTTAAAAAAGCTGGACTCCTGTGATACTTTGGATATCCAGTCTATAGCAACAGAGCTATGGCAGGCATATAAGGATGAAGAAACATACTTGAAATAGAAGAGTAGGAACATATGGCTCTGGGAGGGGCACAAAAATAAGAAGTTTTTTCATGCACAGACAAAATAAAGGAGAGCTAAAAACATGATGACAGGCCTTTTCGATGATCACAACAATTGGGTATACCAGGAAAGATATTGAATTTATCGTTGTAAACTATTTTGACATTCTGTTTACATCTAATGGAGCATCTAATATAGATCATTCTTGGGAGGATATAGAACCTATTATCTCAGATGAAGATAATCATAGACTATTGTCCCCAGCGACTGTGAAAGAAATAAGAAAAGCAATTTTTTTGATGGACCCAGGGAAAACACCAGGACCGAATGGCATGACAGCTCTTTTCTTTCAACAATCATGGGACGTTCTTCACAAAGATTTGGTGAAATTAGTAAATAATTTCCTGGACACAGGATCATTTAAAAAATATCTTAATCATACGAATATTTGCTTAATTCCAAAAACTTCGCGACCAACACGAATGTCTTAGTTCATACCTATAAGTCTGTGCAATGTTGTTTACAAGATTATATCCAAGGTCATTTGTTTACACCTGAAAAGGATCCTACCAACTCTGGTTTCAAACACTCAATTTGTATTTGTTTTAGGATGGTTGATTTCAGATAATATTTTAATAGCACAAGAAATGTTTCACACTTTGTGCACGAACCAAAAAATCAAAAGCACGTGTATGGCTATAAAAACCAACATGAGCAAGGCCTATGACTGTATCAAATAGGGGTTTTTACGACAGTTACTACTAAAATCAGGTTTCCAGGAAAGATGGGTAAAATGTATCATGCAATAGAGGTGTCACACCTAATAGAGGTCTTCATCAAGGAGATCCCCTCTCCTCATACCTCTTTATTCTATGCACAAAAGCTTTAATAGAGAAACTTGAGAAGGCAGAGGCTCTGAAATAGATAAATGGGATTTCGGTGGCACGGGCTAGCCTAGCTGTCTCCTATCTGTTATTTGCTAATGATAGTTTTTTCTTCTGTAATGTAAGTATAAAAGAAGCAAGTACTATCTTAAGAGTACTCAAGGAATATGAGGAAGTTTTAGGATAGCAAATTAATTTTACGAAGTCATCAATCCAGTTTGGAAAGAATGTAGACCAAGTACGCAGACATGAAATCCAGAGAATACTAGGTATTAGAATAATGAATTTACGCGTAAAAGGTTCAGTCAGAATTCTATTACGGGTATGAAATGAAAATAATGGAAAAAGTTGGATTCAATTGTCAATGACTCCTATCGGAAATATGATTGACTACGGATTCGAGCCATAGCAAAACAGGTATGAAAGCTATAATTGTAAACCACGCGTTTAATTCTAGTCATTGAATAAATCAAACTTTGATAGTCATTTCAAAATGAATTCTCCCTAGATACATATCCCAGAATAGGTCCCATTCTTTTAACCTTTCCGGGGAGGTCTTGGTTTATTTTCGTGTTCCATTTAGGCTGCTCCCATTTCGCTCGCCACTACCATTTTGTCTCTGTGGACCGAGAAGAAAGGAGGATTTTTCTTGGTTGGTGTGATCCGTTGGACATAAATCCAATTTTTTAATTTTTTTGTGTAATAGATAAAATCCTAATAAAATTCGAGCAGAGTTGAGCCTGACTTGGGCAGCCGCTTTCATTGAGTTTAGAACCCTGAACAAACTGCTCAAATGAATTGGCTTATTCTAAAAAAGTGAATTCCCCAGTGGCGAATTTAAAACATTTGGCATGGTTCTAGAACCCTCTTCAGAGATGTATTCATACTTTCGGCGGTATGGGGTCATACTTGAAGGAGCAAAAACAAAGGTTTTCGCTTATGTACGAGAAAAAATTGAAGCTCGAATTAATACAAGGTCGGCTAAATTTTTATCGAAAGGAGGAAAAGAGATTTTAATTAAATCAGTACTTATAGCTATTTCCTCCTATGTGATGTCCTGTTACCGGCTTTCAAAAGCATTAACATCCAAGATCTCAGTAGCTATTGAGAATTTTTGGTGGCATAATTCAGGGACAACACGAGGTATTCACTGGGTAAAATGGGAACGCTTATGTAACAGTAAATCAGAAGGGGATGTAGGTTTTCGAGCGATTGCAAATTTTAATTCTGCTCTTTTAGCCAAACAACTTTGGCGTTTGCTCGATCACCCAAACTCCCTTCTAGTGAAAGTTTTATGTGGTAGATACTATGTTGGTTTCAATCCCTTGGAACCTCGACGAGTTTATTCACCTTTGTATGATTGGCAAAGTTTTATTTCAGCACGTGCTTTGGTGATGAAGGGTTTGAGCAAAAGAGTGGGTAATGGGGATACGATCAGGGTCTGGACCGATCCTTTGATCCCATATACTATCCCTAGACCTGCTATTCACTATGGCCCTCATCTGTACCCAGATTTACGTGTATCTGATATGATTGATAATAATACCAGATTATGGCCTGAACCTTTAGTTAGACATTTTTTCAGGCAAGAAAACGTTCGGTTGATACTTGGTTTTCATATTCCAAGATTCCTCACGAAGGATTATTTTGGATGGCATTTTAACAAGACAGGCACATATTCGGTCAAATCATGGAACTTGGTCGAAAGAAACATCTCTCAACAATCTTCAATTCCTTTTGGACGCCATATACAGGATCTTCAAACTGAAGCTTGGAGAGTGAAAGCACCTCAAAAGATAAGACATTTTCTATTGCAAGTTTTATCAGGTCAAGTTGTCGTCAAATCCAATTTAACGCGAAGAGGTATCCAGTTTGATAGTTGCGGAGCCAAGGATGAAAGTATTAATCACTTCTTATTCGAGTTTCCACCCGCGTTACAAGCTTGGGCACTTTCCTCAATCCCATCAGGAGCTAATTTCCCTGGGACTTTGATGAGAAGAAAGCATTTGCATACTCAAAGCACAATCAATTAAATTTATATTCAACAAATGCTCTAACAATCATGTCATTGTCAAGCACTTGAGGTTCGAACCAAAAGGAGTTTTGGTGCACAATAGGGATGCAAGGATCTAAGCTAATCTAGAGTGATGATGAGAAATGGATTATGCAAACTAAGAACTAAGCAGGAAAGAAACAAAACAAGAATCAAACATATGCAATCTAATCATTAGCCAAACTAACAATCAAAGCAAACAAGATTAAACTAGCAAATGCAAGCGAAATTAAGTAGAGAATTAACAATATGAGGAAGACGAATCATCTAGGCAATGGCAATCAATCTAGATGCAAGGCAAATGGATGAATAATGCAACAAGGAGACAATGAATGCACCACCTAGGGCATGGAACACAACAATCAAAGGTAGACTAGCCCACTCTCATGGCATTAGCCACTATTCAAAAGAAATGATCCAACTAAATTCTCATTTGTTAGATCAAGCCTCCCAAATGTCTTACAAACAAGTCCACTATGACCAATCAATCCCATAACATCATCTCTCA
>OVAX01003590.1:0-18497 GCA_900406405.1 Lepidium africanum | reverse complement strand
GTTTTACAACGAATTAGCAACGAAAAAAGGCGTTGCAAATCTGTTTTTTTGTTGTAGTGGGAACGAAAGTTGTCGCCCATTGTATAATGCTTAAGATTAAAAGGACTGTCTTTACGTATGTCGATCACCCGTTTGATAAATTCTTTTAGAAACGTGCTTTTTTTGCATGTTGAATCAACCGTGAAAGAAGAGAATGATTTACACGTATTCTACTCTATCATGGACCAAAGTTCAAAATTCTTTCGTTACCCAAAAGAATGCTCTGTTTGTGGTTTAGAGATTTTCTAGGTTTATTCAGTGTACGAATTGTTCAGTACCGCACCCACCGATCGATCTGTAAAGGCTTAGATGGAAAACGTTCATTACGTCAACGGCTTCTATTTACTTAAAAGCCCATTCGTCAGAATAATGAAACAAAGCCCATATTATATTAAACCCTAACTAGTAGGTTGTAGTCTTCTCTTCGCTATATAAACTCTTTCTCTACTTTTTAACAGTTCCAACAACTGAAGCCTCAGCCTCTTCTCCATAGCTTACCATTTCTTTTCTAGTGTTTGCTTTTATTCTTCATGGATTTTATTTGCATCTTTCTCTGTATTCATGATTTATGGGATTAGGATTTTCGTTGGCAAATGATGAGTATAATCTTATCCTACACACAGATGAATCAGTGTTGACAACAATCTCAACTTATTATCTGATGCCATATCCTAGACCTTTTATTTTTTTCAACGTCCTGGTTTTTTTAATTCCAGAGAAAAAGGAAACAAATCAAAATTCCAGAAGTTGAATCTAGGTTGGTTTGAAAGTCCGCCTTTATATTTTTACTTTTAATTAACTATTATTACCGTGGATGGGAGTTGTGTCAAGAACAATTCAACAATAGTGAAGATGATAACAGTGACGAGATATTAGCAGACGGGCGGTCTGAAATTGATGTCGTGTTGATTGTCTGCCTTTAGCTACATTAGCAATCTCTGAGTTTCTCCTTCACTCCCAGATGCATGTCTGGACTATTGTGATCGAATTTATAACTATATTAATTAAGTGTGCAAATATTGGTTTGAGACCGCAAATCTCGAGTTCTAAACCTTAGATATTAAGAAGAAATTAACAACTACTATGATTTGCTTAAAATAATCTTAAGCGTAATTAATGAAAACTTTAGTACATTTGAAGAAATGGAGTGAGGAACATAGAAGAAGCACATAAATATGGAAAAAGATCGATAAGTTTGGTCTGTAAAAGATGAACAAGTCTTGTTTGGTCTTTCTGATTTTCATAAGGACTGTTTGGACACGAGGACTTGTTTATCCACCGCCTGGATTATGCACACTCTTTCTACCGCAGCAATAATAAGATAAACGCGCTACTGAAGTCAACACGAAGTCAACTTTATGGTGGCTTTAAGCCCATCCCACTTGACTATATAACTATTTTTTTGTTCTTTGGGGTTTTTGTCGAATTATGCACTTCCAAAAGTCTCTTTCACACTGATCTGTGTTCCTTTATCAAGGGCCATAGACACGATTTGGATTTCGGAGGAGATCACGTTTTAGTTAGAAAATGAAGTCTGAAGAACCGCAAACGCTCTTACCGATCAGAAAACCTATAAATGGGAGTTGTAAGCGCAAAGCCGCTGGTTACAAGCTTTGGGTTCTAGTCGCAGTTATACTCTTGGCCTTAGGTTCTATGTTAACCGGTTCCGTCTCTCTCAAAGGATCTGTCGATGGTATGAGCGCATTTTTCGTTGGTGAAGATCTCGACATCCTGGTACGAATTAATCCATTAATTTTTTTTGAAGATTTTGTTCTCTCGAAATTGAATTAGGGGATTTCTACGAAAATTTAACAGGAGATTGAAGAGAGAGAGAAAGTGGTGAGGCAGATGTGGGATGTGTACGGACGTTCCGGTGGTGTTAGGGTTCCTCGGTTCTGGAGAGAAGCTTTCGAGGCAGCCTATGAGTTTCTCGTCAGTGATTCCGCCGCTGTTCGAAACGCTGCCGTTTCCGATATTGCTAAGTTGTCGATTGTTCGCTTCGTTAAGTCAGACTCTTCTCCGGCCCAGCCCAACCGTCGTTGAGTTGTCAAGTCCTAAGAAAGCCCATGAAAATCACATACGATTTTCTAGTACATAGGATTAATATGTGACTCAATCAGTGAGGGAAAACAATAAACGAAAATGCATAAATAGCGTTTTCGTCGTCACATTCTTTTTTTAAAAAAGAAAAAATTTACTATTCCCTTTTTGTGTTTTTATCAATATAAATATGTGACGAATTAGCCCATTTATGGTTAAACTAATAATTCAAAAAGAGATATGACATGTGACGTTATAACATTTGTTTATCTTGCCGCCTGAGTTACCACGCCTAAACTAAATTTACTGCCGCTTTTTACAACCTCTCCAATAGTTGTGTTCAATTTTTCCTTACAAAATGAAACAGGTTTATTTTATTTTTTATTCAAATAAATATTTAATAATTTTTGATCTATCATATTTCTTATAAATTTCTAAATCATCTTTCTACTTTTCAAATACATTTAACTCACATTTTTTAATTTTAAGTAAATAATCAATCATAACTTTAGTAAAATCATAAAATTTCATTACATATCATATAAATAGAAAAACAAATAATAAATATATAATGTACTCGTGATAATCTTATATTTTTAATTATATTTTGCTATTTGTTTAAACTATATGNACTCGTGATAATCTTATATTTTTAATTATATTTTGCTATTTGTTTAAACTATATGTTCTTGTATCTTATATTATAATATATGTTATTGTTGCATTTTATAATTTTTTGTTATATTTATTAGTTAGAAATTCACTAAATTTAGAATAAATATTGTTTCCAATAATATTGCAAATAAATCTTATTCAAAAACTGAAAGAAGAAATGAAAATCCTTTAAATTTGAAAAAAAAAAAGAAAATCTTCAGGAACCATTGGAGAAGAAGAGTTTGAAGCACCATTAGAAAAAATCTTTGAACAAATATAGAGATTTGAAGACTTATTCGAGATGGTCTTGTATATTTGTCAACTGTCTTTCTTGTATTCCAGAAAAAAGAAAAAAAAAAAATCTTATTTTGTTAATCTGCACCGTTGATTGCTTTGCAGTTTAACAATCGACAACCGTCAAATTACAGAGCTAGTTTGTACGTATCCTCAGCCGAATTCTGAATTCAAAAGGAAGAAAATAAAGGCTACACTCTTCACTCATTTATTTACAGGAAAAACGTACCAACAAACAAAGCCACACCAAAGTGAGAGAGTTCACATCACACCCAAATACAAATGGTTATAAACAAAAAGGATTCTTTCCAAAAATTTCAATGCAAGGAAGTATAAATTTATATTATGAATGAAGACTAGGGAAGTCTCCTTCTGAAGTTTCTAGTAGTTGATTGATAAGTACGGACGAGAAGACCCACTCCAATCCCAAGACCAACACAAACACCAAGTCCAATCCCAACGCCAACCCTTACACCTGCATTGAACCATGACATCTCTCCATCTATACATTCACTTCTCCAATACATCTCTCCTTCGTATTCTTCTTTGTAATTGACGTATTCTGCTGCCTGCACACACACAAAATGAAACTTTACGATCACCAATAGAGAATGATCATTCATGATTCAGTTTAGCTATGTGCTTCACATTCTGGCTTCTATACAATACTTTCCATTGCCTATTTACTATAAGACTCTAGTTCCTACCAGTAATAGTTGTCTATTAGTATGGGCCTAACTCACTCCCAAAAGCTAGAGAAGGATTGCCACATACTTATATATTGCCCAAGAATCTTTAACATTTCCAATGTGGGACTTTTGACACTTTAACATTGTCTTTAGCCTACAATGATCCAAATGATTTGACATACTAATGTTACCAAAAAAGCAAATATCTGCAGATTGTGGATGGCAACAACATGTTGGCATCACCACTGGGTCATTGAAGCAGTAGAAGAAAGGATAAGAGCTCAGAGATGAAGAAAGAAAATGAGAGATTCTTTTCTATTTCGTCACTCCTAAGCTAAGACTACCCACATTGCTCACATGACCATGCATCAGGAAGCTACTGGTCCACTTCAATCTCCAAAGGAGTTTTACCTTCCTATATCTACCAATAAACATGCCTCTATAGGGCAAATGATATTTGACATCACAACATAAAAGTGTTTTTCATCTGTGATAGTAATTAATGTGTTGAACACAAAACAGTATGTTCAAGAAGACACAGTGATACAATGACAAGAAGATTGTATCAGCAGATACTATATATAGAAGCAGCATATAACGAAATTCAATAATGTCAAACTATAACTTGAAGTTACCTGCAGATCAAGAAGCTCAGAGGATGTGTCTTTCTGAGGCTCCGCGTCTGCGTACTCTGGAATTGAATCCAATGCCATTTTTCGACTTTGCTTCTTTTTCAAACTAAGTTGCAGAGTCTTGGTCAAGATGATGGGTTTTCCTGAGAAGCAACCAGTGACATAGACTTCGATAGTTGGCAATGGGGGCGATAACTCTTGACCGTTTATGCTCTTCTCCCTAAAGAAACCAGACCCTGCAGTGATCTCAGCCTCACAATTCATGTTCCAACAATTCTTCGATTCCCCAGTGAAACTATTAGTATCAGACATCTCAAGCGTTCCAGACAAGATCAGTTCAGTTTTGTCATACACCTCAAACTTTAAGCTACCCGATAACCTTATATTGTCTGTGCTGACATAAGTAGCTTCTTCAGATTTCTTATCAACCCGATCCCTCCTGAGCTGTGAAGAACCTCCTTCTGAGTGCATTCCCATTTTAACACCGTTTATCTCTAGAACCGTATCGGGATCCAGAGGAATGTGATTGACGGTGAGAACTTCAGGGGCTGAATCTTCCACCGTGAAATTGCTTATCCTCACATAGAAGACTCTCAAATCCAACCAGGGTGAAGAGACTCTGGAGCTGAGCTGGTTATAATTATTATATCTAGATAAGTGAAAGGCTTCACCATTATCACGTGTCTCACAAGGGTCCTCCATGACCATAGGACGAGAATGAACAAGCTTTTAGAACCCAGTTAATTACCACTCCACAAAGTAATCGGAAAACATCTGAGTAATCTTAATTCCGATGAAAGGAGAGACCTGGTTTTGAGGAACAGAAAGCCTTATTATATGAAACATGAAACGAGGAATACTTAATATGGAAAAAGAGAATCATTCTGTCTCAAAAGGGAAGATTCTCATCGAAAATAAAAGAAACAATACACAATTATTTAGATAATCAAAGTGAAACTTTTGCGGAAGCAGAAACGCTAAGAACTGTTTGCTGTAGAATCTCAAAACTTTCGAGATTGAGCCAGATAAGAGAAAGAGAAAAACTTGAAGAGGCTCTGAAATAAAAGAACTATGTTCCTTGGACAAAAAGAAGTACCTTTAAAATCACTTGAAGCTTCTCAAGTTATGAAGATCCGAATAGAATGGAAAGAAAACAATAGACAAGGGGAAACTCACCAGGAATAAAATTTCATCCACAAATCTTCTAACTTCGGTAAAATTGAGTCGACTAGTCTTCTTGTCAACGTCTACAAAGTAACAAAATTGGAAGATTTGGAAATATTTTATATGGCCAAGATTAGACTTGGCGAACCCACCACCACTAAGATCACAGCTTTTCTTTCGATCTATCGAGAACGCAGCGCGTGTCCGAGGATTGTGATGGACCCAGTTGAGCTGATATAGTAGCTTATGTATGTCATCGTTTGAGGAAAAATATCTGCTTATCTGTTTATTTACAAATATTAAATGTTGGTAAAATATCAGAAAAGTCTACGATGATGAAGAGAACACACAGAAATATCAGAAACAGTGATATAAAGAAAATGAGGTGGAAGATGAAGATGACGTGTTTCATCTGACCTAACGATCTTATCGTTTTGGAGTTTTACCATTTAGCCTTTCCGGATTTAGAACTGCTCCCTGCAAGAAAATGACGTCCATTTTTTTCGAGTATGATAAAAAGTCAATAAACTTGTCGTAAATTTTTTTTATCTAACACTAAAAACCTATATTAATACTAAAGTAATTATGGAGTGATTTTCTCTCTATTCTCTCTCTTTGTTTTGGCAGTTATTCTCACCAGATTCTTATCGAATTTTTGCCAGATTCTCGTCGGAGCTCTAGCTAGATTTTTGCCAGATCACTAGATCTAGATGATCCAATTCGATTGATTCTTCTTTCTCACTTTGGATATTTCTCCCTCGGTTGTTTGGCTCTCTGATCTTCATGACTGGTGATTCGCTACCTTACGTATGCGATCATGTTTGTTCTCCAACTGATCTTGTTGTTGTTTCTCCTTTAGAAATTCCTCTTGCTTCTGGAGTTGATTTCCAAGTTTATCAAGATCGAAGAAATCTTCTCATATTCCTGCTGCTACTTCTTCTATTCACTTGAATCATAATTTACCTGTTGCTCCTTCACATCATGTTCTTGCTCCTAATACCTCGTCTGTTGCTTCTCAATCTAAGACTTGGTTATCTACATCTAGTAAATCTTCTAGCTCCTTATCCGCCTTTGATTTAACTCCAGAGTTTTCTAATGGTGTAGTTTCAGCTGTGTTACTGATGATATTGTTGATTCCACTCCTCTTTGGGACAATTATGTGGTTGGTCACTTCATTGGAGAATCTCCTCACATTGGTACAGTTCATGCCATTGTGAACCGAATTTGCCAAAATCCTAAGAGAGATTTGAAGATAGATGCTACATTTATTCCTCCCACTTCAGTCATCTTTTGTATTGATGATGCTACTAGGAATCATGTTCTTCGCCAGCAATTTTGGCACATTGGTGATAAACCATTGATTGTTCAAAACTAGTCTCCAGAATCTGCAAATCGTGTTCTTGAACGTCATGCTATACATGTATGGGTAGATCTGGTTCATGTTCATGGCCATCTTTTCTCTTACAAAGGTATCAACTACCTTGCTAGCCACATTGGCAAGCCAATCAAGCTTCATCCCTTCACTAAGAAGTGTTTACGCTTAGACTTAGCTTTCATGTTTTCTTTCAGTTGTTGCTGGTTCTTATCCTGCTTCTCAAATCATGGTATCTAATCCTTGGCTTCCGCCTCATTGTTCTTCCTGCAACAAGTGGGGACATCTCTCCAAAGATTGTTCATCTTCATCAGTTCCTAAAGCCTCTAATTCTCCTTCCAAGTTAAATATGATTTATAAAGAGTAAAACTCTATTAAACATTCGACCATTTTGAAGAATGACCTGCCAGCTCTGGCTTTGTCTTCAGATCCTATGGTACCACTCTTACCTGTTCCTAAGGTTACTTCCCCGGTGGCACCTTCCCCTACTGCTATAGGTGGAGATCTTTTGATCCGACATTCTCCTGAGGAATCTGGTGATGGTCTTAAACCACTACCAAAAAAACAAGTCATACCTCTCCTGCTCTTGCTGTTTCTGACTCTTCAAACACTGAATTGCCTCTTAATTTTTTTTCATGTTCAAGTTCCCCCACTCGTTTTCATGTTTTAGAGGACCTCCAAGAAGAAGGTGAAATTCATGATTTAGATCATTCAAATTACCAACATCTTCGTTGATATCTGGTCTCAAACCTAAGGAGTCTTCTCGTCAAATGAACACTTGTAGTAAAGAATTTGTCACTGCTTCAAGCCTTAATACCTCTAAGTGAGCTTCCTCTCGGAAGCATTGATGTTTTTTTTGCTTGGAATATGCGTGGTTTCAATCAACCACGCAAACATGCTGCTATGAAGAAATGGATTAGTGGAGGCCTTATTGAACTCGGGTTCAGGTTATTCATCATGTTACCATCCTCAATTCTTGTTTTTCGAATTGGCAGGCTATTACCAATTACTTTCATCATCGTTTGGGACGCATTTGGTTTTCCTACTTTTCTAGCTATTCCAGCTACTCCTCTAGCTATCTCTGCTCAACATATTAATTGTGTTATTGATATTTTCTCTTCTGAAGTCACCTTCATTTGTTCTACAATTTATGGATTAAATTTTGAGAGTGATTAGTGTAGTTTATGGTCTAGTCTGACTTTTGTTCCTTTTCTTATAATCACCTATCTCTTCCTTGGATTCTTATAGGTGATTATAATGAAATCCTTTATACCTCTGAACATTCTCGCATTGGTGATTACAATTTCATTCAGGCTTGTATGCATCTTTTTCCAGAACTGGGTTTCTAGTTGTGATCTAACAGAACTTGCTTATTCTGGTCCCCTTTTTACTTGGTGCAATAAAAGAGATGCTGACCTTACTGGAAAGAAACTTGATCGTGCTTTAATTAATGGTAATTGGTTAAGCTGTTTCCCTCATTCTTTTGCTACTTTTGAGTTTGGTGGAATCTCAGATCATACTCACATTGCGGTAACTCTGAACCTTTCTAATATAAGCAATATGAAGCCTTTCCTATTTTTCAACTTCCTTATCTCTCATGATTAGTTTCTTCCATCTATTAAGCTGTCTTGGGACTTATCTCCGTGTCTCTACCACTCTCGGTCTGCTCTTCATATTTTTCACAGGAAATTGAAGAAATTGAAGCCTATTCTCCGTCTTCTTAACAAGACTCATTATGGTAATCTTCCAACCAGAACTCGAGAAGCTTATATAGATCTCTGCAATAAGCAAAATTCTACTTTGAATAATCCTACCGCTGAATCTTTTAATGTCGCAGCTGAAGCCTCTTCTTTATGGCATCATCTTGCTTATGTGGAAGAGCAGTTTTTTGCCAAAAATCTAAAATTTATTGGCTGGGTTCTGGATACCAAAATAATTCCTTTTTCACTGTGTATCTTAATATCGGGCTGCTATGAATGCTATTAAGCAACTCAAACTGGATTCTGGGGAATTAATATATGATCCTAATGCTATTATTTCAGCTGTTGTCTCTCATTTCAGATCCTTTCTTCAGCAAGACTCTCCTCCTCTTCTTGAGTTTCACACTCATTTACTATTTGAGCTAATTGATTTTTGATGTTCTGACTCCACAGCTAGCCTCCTTGTTGCTCTGATTTTTCCTGAGATTATTCAATATACCTTATTTGTTATGGCATCTAATAAAGCTCCATGCCCATATGGTTTTTCAGCGAAATTCTTTAAAGTTGGTTGGTCTATTATAGGGCGTGATTTTATTGTTGTTGTCCAGTCTTTTTTTTCAGTTTGGATTCCTTCCAACAAGAGTTAAGCTACATCCTTTAGTTCCTAAGCATGCTGATTCCTCTACTATGCGTGACTATCATCATATTGCATGTTATAACCTCATCTATAAGGTAATCTCTAAGATTATCGCTGATAGCCTCAAGATTATTCTTCCTTAAGTTATTGAGTTAAACCAAACTACTTTCATCACTAAATTGAGAACATCCTTTTAGCCACAGAATTAGTAAAGGACTATCATAAATCATCAATCTCATCTCATTGTGCTATAAAATTTGATATCTCCAAGGCCTTTGACTTTGTTAGTTGATCTTTTATTGTTGCGGTTTTGCAAGTGATGCATCTCCCAGATATCTTTATCAATTGGATCCACCTCTGCTTCTCCACAACTATGTTCTCAGTTTTGATAAATGGTGAACTCCATGGTTTTTTTCCTAGTTCACGTGGCATCCGTCAAGGATGTTCTCTATCTCCTTAACTTTATAAAATCATCAATAATACTCTCTCCAAAATGTTGAATAAAGCTGCTGTTAAGGGTCAGTTTGGTTTTCATCCCATGTGCCAAGCAACAAATTTCACCCACCTCAATTTTTCCAATGATATCATAGTTTTCTCTAATGGTTCCCCTTTCTTTGTCTGGTATCCTTGGTGTTATACATGATTTTGCTGTTATCTCTAGTTTATCCATTAACATCTCAAAGACTTTAATTTTCATTTCCAGAGACAGAGATAATTCTCTCCATTCTACTACTACTCAATATGGTATTACAATTGGAACTTTACCAATTCGTTATTTGGGTCCCTTACTCTCCAAGTCCATGACTAAATCAGATTATGAACCTCTTATTGCCAAGATTAAATCTCGCATGACCTCTTGGGTTGTTAAGTTTCTTTCCTTTGCTGGCAGGTTACAACTGATCAAATTAGTAATCTCAAGTATTACAAACTTTTAGTGTGCTTCTTATCGTCTCCAAAATAATTTCCTTGATGAAATTGAGAGCATGTGTAGTGCTTTTCTCTGGTCAAATCACCAAACATTTCTAGCAAGGCAAAAGTTGCTTTGAATGAAGTTTGCAGGCCTAAATCTGAAGGTGGTCTTGGACTTCGATCTCTTCGTGACTCTTCTCTGGTCTTTGCTCTTCATCTTATTTGGAGATTGATTTCATCATCTGGTTCTTTATGGGTTGCTTTGACTAGGCATTACCTTCTTCGTTGTTCTTTGTTTTGGGATGTTAAAGCTGGTTCTAGAGGTTCTTGGGTTTGGCGCAAACTACCCAAGCTTCGCCCTTTAGCTTATGACTTTATCAAAGTGAAGATTGGCTATGGTTCTAATACTTTCTTTTGATTTAACAATTGGAGTTCTTTGGAAAGCTCATTGACACTACATGAGGTATTGGTAACTCATTTTCTAGGAGTTCCACGCACTGAAAAAGTATCTGATTCTATTGGCAGCTCTGGCTGGCTTCCTCATGCATCTCGCATCAGCTCTTTTGCATCTTTCATTGCTCTTATTAGAGCCACTCCTGTTCCATCTTCAACTGCCTCAGATTTGTTCTTGTGGCGTCATTCTGCCTCTGATTTTAAAGATCATTTCTCTGCTTCTAGAACTTGGAATCAAATCAAAATTCATCATCCTTTAGTCCCTTGGTCTCGATTGATCTGATTCCCTTATAGTATTTCTCGGTTTGCTTTCATCTCTTGGTTTGCTTTGAAGGACAGATTATCCATAGAGGTTTGGATGCGATTATGGGGAGGTAATCAATGTTGTGTTCTATGTGGTGAAAGGGATGAATCTAGAGACCACCTCTTCTTTGCTTACCCATATAGCTTCTCAATTTGGTTTGCTTTATGTAGTCGACTTCTTGGGAATATTATTACCCCAGACTAGTCTGATTCTCTAACCTCTCTTTTAGTTGAAATGGATGTCTTATTGACTTATTCTTCTTCGTTTGGCTTTTCAGACTTCAGTTTATTACATATGGAGAGAGCGGAACTCTCGCATTCACGGTCATAGCTTCAATGATGCTTGATCTTTTAAGCTCACTGATAAAGTGATTAGGAACATAATCAATTCTCTTCATTATACCTTTCTCCGTTGGTTTTCTCTAAGTCTGACTTGATTTTTTCAGCTTTATTAATTTAGAATTCTGTGTACTTGATCCCATGTATATAACAATTTTTTGTTGAATAATAAATTTCAAAAAAAAAAAAAAGTAATCATGGACAATGTATCTACGCCTTCGGCATAAAGCTCAAGTACTTGTAGTTTAGGCAATCCTTTGAGCAAGTACAACATGCCGTTTTCGGACCACAAACATGACATGCAAGTTATGTAAAAGATGAAGATGTATAAAAATTCAATTGTGATCTCTGATAGATATACAAACAGTAACAAAAGTGAAAGAATCATGGACGCCACAATGTCTTCTGGGCACATAACATTCCTTCTTTGTCTTGAGCATAAGTCATTCGAATTTCCCAATGCAAGCTTCTTAATATCTCTTCCAATGGCTCTAATATCTCTACTTTGTCACGCACCACGACCCAACCTCCAGGTCTTGTCAGTCTATCCATCTCCACCACGATTGAAACTGGTTGTTTACACCTGCGATTAGGAGACGATTGGATTTTATCGCCATGTTTTCTCATTTGAGAAGAAAATTTGGATTCTAAATCACTAGTACTGTACCTGTTCTTGAGCCTTGAAAAGAGATGATCAGCATGAAGAAGGTCATAAGATCTTGGATATGTTCCGAATGGTTCGCACCAATCATGGTATATACCGAGGAGACCTCTTTCGTATATGAAAGGAAGTGTGTCTGGTGAATGAACAGGCACTACATTCATTACCCACACATTCTGCTCCACAAGTGATGCCGCAAATCTGTTGAAATCTTTTTTGGTGAGAATTCAAATCCAGTAAGAATTATCAAATGCAAATTGTGTTTCAAGAACACTAATAGAGTTCTCCTATTTCCATACCCGCCATAGATAGCTGTCATGTCCATCACATTCCGGATATTTAACCAGTCGATGCCTAATCCAGTGAGGTAAGATTTGTTTACCATAGCTTTCCAATGATTTGTATCTTCCATGGCTTTCTCTTTGTTGGTTAACCACTCAGGGTATGTTTCAAGTCTCTTTGGCCATTCTTCAGGCCACTCTGCTCCATGCTGTTCTATAGCCGTAGGTATTTCATGTAAACAAGTTTTCATCGGCACATACCTATCCAAAGAGAGCATGACAAAGTTAATCAGAATGGACATAAAAAGAGAAATGAAAGATAAAAGTTATATCATTTAATGTATCACCAGAGCTGCACTTACCAGGCCGCATCTGGGTTTTCGTTCTCCTTGCAAAGAGGTGGATTTCTCCTCCTTCTCAATTCATAAATATTATTTTCTTCAGGTTTTTGATATATCCTCACTCCCATTTCACTGGCTTCTTCGTTTTTGTGTGCAAGTATATTCCAACAAATAGAAGCTGATAATGTGGTCATCGCTGGAAAAAAAACACCCCAGGGATAAACTTTGTCACAAGAAAATTAAAAACAACAAAAGGAATTGAAAAGTACCAAAACTTTGTAGAATTTCGATATCTTTTCATATTGCGGATGTCGATAAACTTAGACCCACCAGTATCTACTATTGTGGTTTTTTCATGGGAGTTGAAAGACATATACCTTCATCATCCTCAATCTTTTCATGTTTGTTTGACAATATGAAGTATCCATTCGGCCGTAAGATTCTGTTCATCTCAAGAAGAAGTCTACCACCTGAGGTTACAAAGAGGTCAAATAATTCTTAAGACTCGAAAAACATATAGACATCAATGACAGTGTAAGAAAAGAGACTTACCATGAGAATGCCAGTGGATTCCGCAAGCAGCACAATGAATGGCATCAAAGACACCACTAGGAAATGGAAGCCTTCTACTTGCCAAAAAGCTGACTAGAGTAGGAAACCCGCGCTCAAGTGCGACCTGTGCTAAGTCAACTAGATCGTCCTTTAAGCCTAGAGATACTGTCAAAACATTCTTGTCCAGCAATGCAGCTACAAAACTTGACTCCCAGCATCCAATGTCCAACACTATACGAATATTCTTTCCCCATTCAATATCTGGTACCATCTACCAAACACCAATCATGTTTTTATTCAGGTCTCTACTACAGAACTTATCTCCAGCGAAAACAAAGAGTAACAGAGTAAAAAATGATACTCACCTCTTGGATGAACTCGAGGTACTGAAGAACATTTCCGTTGAACGCAGTCTGGTTCTGTGGAAAAGTTAGGTACTTACCAGTCTCCTTCACCCAGTTATGCTTCTTCATATATGCAGCCAACTTTGGATGTGCCACGTTCTTATACGATATCTATATTAAAAAACATTAGATCAAAACTAATTTAAACCACATAAAACCCAACTCAAAGATGTTTAAAAGCTTTAAACCTTAGATTTGCTCTCAGGCCAGGAAACAGGAAGATCATAGCCATCATGTGGTAGAGGAACAAGACACATAACTGGCTTCTTAGGACAACTCCTTTCCCTATGTCTATAACTCTGAAGCCTCCCTATTAACCCATCATTATCAATACATGGCATGTAATTGTGCTTGCTCCTAGTGTTACAAAGTCTCCAGCTATACACAGCTTTAGGATCAAACACCGGACCTTTCCTCTTCCTTTTTTTACCCATCTCAGTGACAGTTAATTCCTCGTTCTTTTCATCTACTTCTTCATCAACTGATGCACTTGAATCATCCCCATTTTCATCTCCATTTCCATCAGATTCTCGTTCCCCGCTGTCTGACTCAACTCCTTCCTCTCCATCTTCCTTATTCAACTGATCAGAATCGTCAGACTCCACTTCTACTTGTTCTTGATTCTCCTTAACCACAACTTCTTCTACCACAGGCTTTGGTATATCCTTCTTCTTGTGTGGATGAGACACAACATGCTCTTTCTTTCTCTTGCTCTCATGTTTATGAACAGACCCTCCAACTTTCTTCCCATCTTTTGATTTCAAACCAGATTCAACCTTATTTTTCTCATGTGATCTGCTAGATTCAGATACCTCGTGAGCTGACTTAGTGTGAGCTGACACTGGTTCAGCTATGTCGTCGAAGCTTTCTCTCTGAACATTGAAGGAAGAAGCAGAGGAAGATAAGAAGGACCAAAAGAAAACAAAGCAGAGACCCAAAACAACTACGAACGCCATTTTCACCCAAATCCCTCGTGGGAATTTAATCCTGCGCGCGAAATGCGCAATTCCCAGTTCTCTCTTTCTCTCCATCATTTTATAATCTCACAGTAACCACTTTTGCCGCTTCTGAACTACAGAGATCTTCAAAGATCAGTATTAACCAAAACTTGGGATAAAGCTCGGCAATCAAAGGTTGCTAATAGCTAAGCAAAATCCGGAAGAATATATATTCACTAGCTAAGCAGGATATACGCGAGTTTCGAAGACTCTTGAGGCAGATTTGGTCGAAATGAGCCAGATAAAATCCCAAGTACAAAAATTTGGTCCCATAAAAAAGAAAAAAAAAGAAATCTGAGTTCTCACCGGAAAATAAAGTAAAAAAATTCAGTACCCAAATCGAATCGTTAGAAAACAATTAAAAAATTACGACTTTTTGCAAGCCTAAAATATGTCGTCAGAGATTTTACTCACTTCCTTGTAGTTCAAAGTTGAAATTGAAAGAAGAGAAAAAATGGGAAATGAAGGCTTTCACTTTTGGTAATAAACTGAGGAAGTGGTCAGACAGAGTCTTTCCGATTTCGGGAAAGTGTCAACAGCGGCTAGTTAGCCGGAGATGTAGAATTGCTATTGGTTTCTCTCTCTCTCTCTTTAACCGATAAGTCATTAGGCCCCAAATGGGCTTTACCTTATTTATCCCCAATGGGCTTTGCATAGTTATACCCGATGGGCTTATGCGGTGTAGTTTACTGGATATATATATATATATATATATAATGACTATGTATTTGGAATTATTTTATTTATTTATAATATTTATATTTGATATTTGTTTTTTTTATGTTTATTTTATAGTTTGATGTAAATTTATTAATTTTATATATATGGATATAATAAGAGTTAAGAGTTAATTTATTATGTACACGAAATATATTTTTTGATATTTATTAGATTTTGATGTATTACAATTTTCGTATATAAAATTTTTTAACTCGTGTTATTTAGGTTTTTAGATCCATGCTCATTTAAGTTTTTAGAACAACATCCATTTAAAGTTTAAAACCAGTATTCATTTAAATTTTTATACCCAAATTCATTTAGAGGCAAACAATTACGTGAATATACCCTAAACATATATTTTATATAATATACCCTAGATATAAGATATTAGTTAAGATAAGTTGTTATCTATTGTATTGAATTGACGTCCACGTTTTAGGATAACTTAGACGAGAAGCCTAAAATCACTTATAGGAATTTAAGTTTCAAACTATTTGAATTTTAAGTATATGCGATTATACATATGAATAAACTATGAAATTGAAATATTCTCTTAAAACATTGTTTGAGTTAAGCTAAATAGACCAGTAATCTCTTGATTGTACTTCCTGAAATATTGTATTGAAATATTTAAATGACCAATTAGAAAAATAATTATGATATATGATTGTTAGATGAATAGTAAATATTTGTATGGCCTTTTTAACAAAAGAATCTTATATAGTAGTGGGTGTAAATTTTCAATTAGGAACATAAATAGTTTGTTAGAAAAATAAAGTAAATAATAATGCAAGTAAATTTTCAATTAGGAAGATAATTAGTTTGTTATAAAAATAAAGTAAATAACCAATCTCTATCTCTATATACAATAAAAGTGTAGCATTAACTTAAATACCGTGTTATATTGTTTGTTTTGGACTAAGTCATATTGTTACTAGAAAATATTATCACATAATATTTGCCACACAATTATATCCTGATAAGATTATATAACTGATTAATTAATTATTATTATTATCTAGATTAAATATTATGTTTTGTAATCTAACTAATATTAACACCAACAAACTCACCTATATGTTTTCTTTGGGATTATCTTTCAGTAAAAATTATTAATCTATTATAATTCTAATATCTTGAATATAATGTTAAATTAATATAACTTTGCAATTTCTTAAACTAAGGTTAAATAATATTACTTAATGTTTAAGCATCTAACAAACTTCATATAACTTCACATACATCAATACACAATCACGAGATTATTTAGGGTATTGTTATACAATAATTATAATCCTAATCCTAATCAATATCTATTAAAAAAATTTCTCCTAATCCTAATAGGATGTACTTAGTTTTTCATATTTTTGTTTTTCTTTTTCGTCAATTTTAATGTTTTAATTTTTTTACAAAATATTTCAGCTTTATCTCTATTATAATAAAACCGTAACAATAAGATTTTCTGTATATTTGTAGTAATATAATATATATTTTAAATCTCTTGATTTGTTTTGATTGGTCGATTTGTTTTAACTAATTTATTTGTTTTTTTAGATAAGATTATTTTTTAAACTAATTATTTGTTTTAATTCGATTTCAATAAAAACATACAATTAAAAAGTAAACTTTAACTAATTAAGATTTTATTTTTGTTGGTTTAATGTATGTTACTAATAATTTATTTATTTGAATATTATCATAATTATTAAGAAATTTTCTAATCTCTATATATAATAAACTCGTAACGTTAAAAGATTCATACTTTTTATAATAATAATATAAATTTATTTCTTGATTAGATTTTATAATATTCTTTAACTAATTATTATTATCTCTTGATAAAATTTGATTAGATTATTTAACAGATTATCTACATAATATTATTAGTTTGTTATAATTTAAATATATAAAGATTTGTTTTAATTTAAATATATAATTATATAATAATCTCTTATATAATAAAACATAGCATTAACTTAAACTTATGATATATTAGTCTATTTTACTTTGGTGTCGACTGGTTGGTAGTTTTTAAAGAGGTTTTAGTTTTAGTTTCTCATAAACTCTTTATCATCCATTCAAGTTTTTAAGAAACTAGTTTTCAAAATTTGAAAAAATGTTTTTTATTATAATTCAACATTCAAGTTTTTGGTTTTTAGATTCTCTTTAAAAGTAGAAAAACCTGTTTTGGGTTTGTCAAAAACTAAAAACTGGTTTTTGATGTTTTTGGAAACCAAAATCTATTTTTAAAATCAAAAACTAAAAGTTGAAACTAAAAATCAAAAAATAAAAGCCAAAAACCAGAAACTGGTTTGCCATTTATGGCCTTTATGAATTGTTATAACAAATATGTTGTGAGGGAGACATTATAATTAAATAAATTTGTAATCAAATTACATAATATTATTGATATATTTTACTACTTAATATTTTAAGAGAAATTTTAAGAAATGCCTTTTTTGACATACCTTTTTTCAAAAAATGTATCTTCATGCATATTTGCCTCTCCTAATTTCCAAAAGAAAAGTTAGATTTTGAAAAGAAAATGTTAAAAAGGGCATTTTTGAAATTTTTCCATATTTTAATTAATTAATTAGTTATTTATTTTAAAACTTTTAAATTTCAAAAATAAAAAAATAGTATGAATATATATTGCTTTAATTTATGTCATATAGATTTCTTATAATCATATAATATTAATAATCACTCTCAATAATCACTATTAATACTAACAATATTTAGAAATATAACAAAACAAAAAAAAATTGTTCACACGTATTTAGATCACATCTTAATCTCCTAATTTTATTTGTTTATATACTTAGTATTTTAAATATAAGAGCATAATATATTAATACAAACAAAATTTTGAATACAAACAAATCTTTATAAATCTATAAGAATAAAGACACAAGTTCACATATTATAATATATAGTTTATATTTAAATAGTTTATATATTGAAATAACAGATAAAATATATCCATAATACAAACCCAATATTAATTTATTAAAATCATTATTTATTTTTTCACATCAAAATAATTATTTTGACCTATTGAATTAATAGTTAAAAATATAAGCTATATATAAAAAAACATTTTAGAATACAGACATTTTATGAATCTATTAAGATTATCATTTTATACTCTAAAAACAATAGTTGATATAAACTTTATATATTAAAATTTATAGAATATATAAGAAATATCCAGATTAAAAATAAGTTATCAAAATATGATGATCATTATAAACAAGTTAAATATATCTTATTGTTGCTGATATATATATATATATATATTATAAATAAGTTAAA
>OVAX01003589.1:0-18502 GCA_900406405.1 Lepidium africanum | reverse complement strand
CCATTCTCCCCCTCCTCCGGTCTACAAATCTCCCCCTCCTCCGGTTTACCATTCTCCCCCTCCTCCGGTCTACAAGTCTCCCCCTCCTCCGGTTTACCATTCTCCCCCACCTCCGGTCTACAAGTCTCCCCCTCCTCCAGTTTACCACTACGCACCTCCACAACACCCTTACCTTTACAAATCCCCACCTCCTCCATACCACTACTAGAACCACTAAATGGTAATAATCATTTCTCATACGTAACAATACTACACCTCAATCAAATGTCAATTACCTATTTCATAATATGTTAATATATCTCTTATATTCTTGCAGGACTAGAAGAAAATATACAAGTAATACTAAAGAAGCAAGATATAATAAAAGACACAAGATTGTTGACGAAAGAACTGAAACTAATACATATATCAGATGAAAAAATTTCCCATTTTAATATATCTTATTTATTTTAAAATTTCATGTAATAAACTTCGAACATGTTAATGACTGTGCATTGTCCCTTCATGCATGCAAAAAGTCAGTCATATGTTTGTAAGTTCAAGTATTGTTTTTGCTTCAAATCCTTCAATTTCAACAAATGAATAAACAGTATGTTTTTTCTCGTCTCTCCTGCTCCACAATCTCGAATTTTAGTTGGTCTGCAATGAAATTCTCAAATGAACAATAATTTTCCTTTTAGGTGAATAATATATATTCATTGGTATTAGAATTGAAACATGTGCTGTTAAAACTCGGACGATATAATGGAACTGGTCAAAAAGTCGTTGTAAAATCACGAATGGAACATAAACTTGTACAATATATGCAACTGAAATCATTGTAAAAAGCTTAGTTTATTATGATACACGATCAACTATATATACATTGTTCTACTTTCCTATTCTAAATACAATATATTGAAATCATATTCACATATTCTAATAGCAGCATATCTAAAAAATACAGTAGAATATTTATATTTTTTTAAAATATACCTTCTCTAAGATCAAATTAGCCTGATCAGACTTTGTCTCCCGACGATCAGAAAATCCTTCGGTTGTTGTCTCCTGTTATGAGTAGCCATTAAAACAAAATTGTTGTCAAACAACAACAAAGAGGATTCTTCGGCAAAATCCAACCATCTTAAGTACCTTCAAATCAATTCCAAGCTTTCGTTTACCTAAAAGAAGAGTAGCAACAAAGTTAAGTTCAAAACCCTATGTAAAACATAAGAAAAGAGCTCGTAAGAGAGAGACACCCAAAACAAACCCAATATTTTTTTAGCTTTGGCGCCAGATTTCTTCCTAGAACAGGCCATGGAGAAGATGAAAACAGCGGAGGCTTATTGACCCCTAGAAAAGTTCTTATTGTCATCGATTTAATGTTCTAACTAATTGGGCCGATTTTATCTTGGGCCTCCAAAAACCTTTGTTTAAGTCTGTAAATTAACTTTTATTTTTATGTACTAAGCTCAACGGAACAAACTTAAAAATTAAGAATGGCTTGAAAATGGCCAAAGTGAACGTCAAGTTTGTTAATGTCATGGTTTTATGATGGACTATTGAAACCAAGAGTAGAAGTTTTTTTGTCAAGTTTGTTAACAGAATGAGCTTATTCTATGAGGGACTTTTCGAAACATAGTAGAGAATGTCTTTTAGTAGCTGAATGTCTTGGTTTTACGATTTCTACTCCTGCTATGAGGTTATATGTTAATTCAGGCGATAAGAAACTTTGGATCATTGTTAATGTAATAACTTGTTTTCAATTTGATCAACGCATTGTAATGGCCCCATTTTGACTTGTGTGACAAAATTATCATTACTTATGAGCAAATCTGCATCATTAAGCACGTTCCTTCAGCTTCAAGCTAAATGGTATCATCATTATTCATTAAACTGCATATTTTATGTATGAGGTAATGCTTTTAAATCAAACATATATATGATTTGGTGTTATATTTGACTAAGAAGAAGATCATGAACCCATAACCGAAATTACCAAAATACTAGAACCGAGTACCTATTTTCAGTTTGGTTCGGTTTTACAGTGGACATGAAATTGCTTGGTGACATCAAAAGACAATGATAGTCTCTATATACATACGGTCTGAATCATCATTACTTAACTTTCTTAAAACATTGACACATAAACTTCATGGATTCTGTTTACTTCTACAATATGATCAAGAACAATTAAGAAACCAAAGCAACTCTCGTGGTCAAGAGTTGAGATGTTGAAGGGTTTCAAATAAGACAAATGTTCCAACTTTATGCAAATCTCTATGAACCCATTACAGAAATATCAATTACGCAACAGTGATCACTAATGAAAGGTTGAAGCTTGACGCAATCAGAGAACAAGACGCTAACTATATATTCACTTCACGAGTAACAAGTGAAGAGATGATGGTTTCATAACTCAAATTTACTGAAAGCAATAGAATTTTGTAAGTACATTCCAATTAAAAGTCTCAATAAAGTCTGGATTACATGGAAGAAAACACAAAGCACAACGACAAACAGCGAAATAGCTTAAGAACAAAGAAGCACATAAACAATCAAATAGTAGAAATCAGCAGATAACATTTGTAGAAGGAGATAGATATTTCTATGAAACGAAAACAAGCACAAACGGACCTTGTTTCTTGTCATGGCATCAATGTAAGCTTAGCATCAAACACAAACCCTCGACATAATCCATCTGCGTGACCAGGTACACCATCAATCCATCTCCAACCTTCCCAACAATCCCACATTGCAAGCTTTCCCATTCTTTTAGCAGAGAAGTAAACTCTATCACCACCTCCAAAAACTTTGAATTTACTTGACTCTTGAAAGCCTCTGTACATATCTAAAGGCATTCTACCTGCTTCTTCCCACTCCAAGCTTTCTAAATCCAGCCTAAGTATCAGAATCGTCGAACAAGCTGGATTCAACGAGAAGGTTGATTTCAAGCCACCAATCATCAGAAGCTTAGAATCTCCATTACCACGCAACAAACGTGGTCGTTTTATGATATCGAATATATCTCCCCATTCATGTTTCTCCAAGCAAACCCAATTGGTGTGAGTGATTGTGAGATTTGTTAATTTACATGAGAAAAGCTTCCATTGACTTCTCCATGGAGATCCAACATCGCATAAAGCGAAAACTGAGCTAGACATTAACACAGGGCTTCTAGGTTTCGATGGTAAATTCGATGAAAATTTGAGCCACTGATCAGCAATCACCGTACCTGAGTAATACAAAGCAGCGAGCTCAGTAAGCACCATGACTCTATTAACCGAATCAACCAGAACAGTACCATGACGTGACCAAGCCGAGCCTAGCTGAGGCAAAACCTTAAACTGCCGAGTCAAAGGATTACAAGCAACAAGCGATTTACTAGAGTCAGATAAACCAATCGAATCTCCCCAAAGGTAGATCAATCCACTTGAAGACGCTACAGGCTGAGGCGATCGAAAAGGAAGAAAATCGAGATTGAATCTGAACCATTGATTCTGTTCTGGATCATATACATGAATATACGGTCGGATATTCGCCGAATTTCCACCGCTATGACGGTGACTATGATGATGATGCGGAGGTCGAAGAGCGAGTAAATTCAAAGGCGGACGAGTAGAGATAATGTCCGTAAAACACTGAGATGTCAATAACTGGTTAAAGAACTTACAAACGGATCTACAAACCATAATATCACGAAGTGGAAGAGATGAGAAGATCTGATGAAGCGAATCCGGAGGAAGACGGTTGATCGGAGACGATTCCATGGTTTTCTTCTCCTCCGTTCGTTTACGGCGGCGGAGAAATGGCTTAAACGAGATTTCAGGGAAACCAAAAGGGTAAAATCGGAAAGGTCAGAGAATTTGTAGTTCGCTTCGTTGTCATTGGTTGTGAATTTCGGTAGCGAAATGGGAATAATGAAGAAAAAGAGAATATTTAATATTTCCCATTTTGTCCTTCGTTGTTTATTGGGCTGAGTCACCTACGCTACTTGTCTGCTTTATCATTTCATTAATATAATTATATTCTCTTTTTGTTTACTATTTTTCTTTTATTTGTTGTTTAGTTAGACTTGACATACGCAATTTTCAAAGTATAATTACGAAATCATGTAGTTTGCTTACAATAAATAATTGCATTACAGACAGCTTAAATACGAGATAATTAGAGCTAAGAAAGTCTCCAATCCACAACAGAAAGGTATGCGAGCTTTGCAAGTGATGAGAATTGGGCCGAATTAATTGGGCTGGGCCGAGTATATTGGGCTTGGCTTGAATATGCTACAAATGGTTCAGACTCCTTCTCACTCTTGTAAATCTCCAGTTTTGTCTTTTCAATTAGCTGAAACACAGAGAGATTAACAAAAGAAAATGAAGTAAGCAGTTCTTAAACATAGTCAAATTAAGAAAACAAACAAAAACCAATAGCCCTCAGATGTTAAAGACAACATGTTTATATCATTGATGGTACAACGCATTGGTTATCTCCAAGCTGAATACTCATTAGCTCATCAACACCATTGCTACGACCATCAATGTATGTGTATGTGTGTGTATATATATATAGATTGAGAAAGAGATAGAGAAGCAAGCGCAACAATGGAGATGATGAGTCTCAGCTAGAAATAACCAAGAGGCACCACTCAAATCTATTAGCAAAACATCACAGGGATTTATATATTTAACAAACAACAATAATGAATCACTATATTGTTGCATTAAATCAAACATGCAACTAAACAAAAAGCCCTCAGTTAGTCCAAAACTCTGTCATATGTGCCGCATTAAACTCCGGTTTTCAAAATGACCCGTAATTACCATTACAAATTAACTATAGTAGCAGCAACAGAGGAAGAAGAAGAAAAGAAGAGTTATTGATGATGATGATGATGATAATGATTAGGAAGATGAAGAAGATGATGATGAGTCGCAACGATAATTACGAGAACAAAAGAAAACCAGGGCACCACTCAGAATTAAGTTTTAACATCAACGGGCAAAAATCTCATTAAAAACCCTAAATAAAAATTAAAAAGGTAAAGCCCTCAGATCTCATAGCTATAATCTGATCATTCGCGGCTTGCAAGTAAATGAGTAAAATCCAGCAACCCTAAAAGCCCTAAACACCACCATTTCACAACCAACGACGTGTGAGATAAATTAAATGGAGTGAGATGTGCGCAGGTGAATGTCGTCGGCGGTGAAACGACGGCGCAACGCTTTCAAAGGTAAAACAACAACAAGCCGGAGATTTCCCAAATACAACCGCTCTATGCATATTTTATACATCATTGGGCAAATCAACAACAAAAACAATGCAAAAACGTTTAACGAAAACCAGATTCAAAGCCTATAAGAACATACTGTCAAAATAAACTTCGAAAACTATACACAGGAATCGCTAATCGGCGTGAAGAAAATCAAACAACAAACAGGTAAAAGTGTGAAGTTGATAAAGAAGATGAAATTAGGGCTTTTGACTATAAAATGACTTAAATGCCCTTATATTATTAAGCCTGTTAGTTATTAGGTCTATGGGCTTTGAGGTGCTTATCCATAATTATAAGCCCTTTATGACTTACAGTTTTATATATAAAGCCCATTATGAGAGAAAGATTCATTGATTCAGTCTCTGTTCTATCTATAGCTTTTGCTCGAACTGGTCCTAAAGATGAATCTCTTTTGTCTTAGATCGAACTAGAACAAGTCTTGATTCTGCCTGAAAAAATTTTGACTTTATTCTACTTACTTTCTTATCCATTTTACAAAATTTGTTATTTTGGATATATGAAATATGCGAAGCGAACAATTTAACCTTTTCTTTATATTGGACTCGTGGTCGTGGATATTATGTTGTGCTTGTTTAAACAAATCATAAAACAGTGTTTATATTCAGTATCATGCAAAACGAAGTTAGGACATTACAATAGAGTCACATCCGATTTGTGGATGAAGCTGGGGAAGCATCAGCTTCCGGTCCCAAAAATATAAGAAAATTTTGTAGTTCCACCCCAAAATACAAAGTAGTTTCTTTTAGTTTAGTGGTGTATGTGTCTTTGAAATATTGATCAAGTCATGTTTTGAATTATGACTACAAACTTTTCTTTCATTTTTTTTAACGAAAACAACCGAACAAGCTATTTAGACAAACTTATTTACAGAATTATTATATAATTAAAACAATTAAATTTGAAAACATGTTTAGTAAAAAACAAAAAGCAAACAGAGAATAAAAAACCTAATTGACATTTCTTCTTCCTGTTATCCATCATTCTCTTTAGTTTTAATAAAAATAAAACAGTCCTATTTTTTTTTTCTTCACTTACGATTTTCAAAAACTGAGAACCGCCCTAAATAGAATCTAATATGCAAAATGCCGACAATAAGATTACTATATGAAATGGTTTATCACGATAACTTTGATTAATATATTATGAGAATAATCAAAAGCTTTTGGTGGTGTGATAATTTAGTGCTCCACCACTCTTGTGGCTGACGAAATTTACACAGAAACCTCATCTAGTACACTATAGTATTTCTATAGGATCTCAGAATTTACCAACTTAAAAAAATATATATCATTACAAGAACATGTATATTTTTATTTTGGACAAATTAAATGTCCAATTCTGATCTTCCAACAATCTCTCTTAATAATCCCTTGGCAATTTCACTAAGGTTTGAACATGTGTTCTTACTCTATAGCAATTTTAGGATCTCAGGCGTTACAAACTTTTTATAATGCCGTTACAAACTTTCCAAAAAAAATTGTAAGGTGTGTACTCTTTCTTTATATGCCTTTGAGTTAACCACCTACGAACACGACATCGAGTCTTTTTACTTTTTTAGATACAGTCCAACTGTGATTTGCCAACAATCTTCTTCTAGTCGACAATATTTTCTTAAATAAGATTGTTATACTTTTGTATAGATTGATTAATACTAAAATCATCTTCAATTGTTAACCGTATTTTTTCCTCTAAAATTAGATAAGAGTTTGTAAGGAATATTATGTGTTATCCTTTTCCATATTATGTGGTCAATTAGTGATCTGTTTTCTCTATTATTTAATAGATTTAATATTTAATTAAAATAGAAATAAGGAGTTTATTGCTAATAAATTTATATTTTGATGGATGGTTGAGATTGAATGTTTAAGGAAATCCTAGTGGGAACTAGGTCCTCTCTCCGCCTATAAATATATGTCTTTAGCCCATCATAAAGGTATCCTGAAAGAAACATAAAAGCAACACATAACGTTAGGCAAGAGGAGAGAAACCTAAAAGTCATAAACCTAAAAGTTTCTAAAATCCCTTCAGACAATGAGTAAAAGTAACCTTTAATCCCTTCTTATAACTCTATTATGTGATTAATCATGTTGTCTAAAGATCTTAGGGTTCATGTAAATTATGCACTTAGAGGGTTTGCACCAATAGTTGGCTT
Organism: Lepidium africanum; assembly: GCA_900406405.1. Lineage (NCBI taxonomy): Eukaryota > Viridiplantae > Streptophyta > Magnoliopsida > Brassicales > Brassicaceae > Lepidium > Lepidium africanum. The sequence continues at coordinate 11,078 of OVAX01003589.1, read as the reverse complement.
TAAATAAATATTTTAATTATATTTTATTTTACCATTTTAATACTAATTTTTAAGATATCATTTTACTTTACAAAAATCAATATATTTTACTCATTTATATTAAATAGTCAACAACAAAGTTAGTAATAATCAAAATTTATTTAAAATAAAATTTTATTAATCACATAAACAGAATTGTTTAAAGTTTTGTACTATGTATATTTTGATCATATAATATTTTGTATAAAATAATAATACACTGGAAATTAAATGACCATTTTGTAAAAAAAATATTCTACTTTTCAAAATTATGAGTTAAATTTAGAGATTTCTATTCTTAGAGCAATAAATAGATCACTATTAGAGATATTTTTTCTCTAAATATTGAGATCATAATAGGATTTAGAATATTATTGGAGATACCCTAACATGTTTTTGATGTTGTTACAAAAACTTCTAAAATGAAACGAGTATTGTCTTATTATCAAAGAAAATAATGCAATTTTATGGACCAAATTATCTTATGATTTCAGCTTATCATAAATCTCATTAGAATATGAAATCAAAATCGTAACGATATTTCAATCAAAAGCGGCAACAAGAAATGAGCCACATTTGACCTAGTTAAAGACGACTTACTTGTGTCTTGCGATGTCCCTTCATGAACACTTTCGGATCACCAAGACAAGATGAGATTTTATACTTTAAAAATGTAACTAGATCACATAGCTTGTCTTAAATCAAACGTCATTAGGTCAATTGTTATTTTAATTTTCCAATAACGTTATTTCTTTCGCAAAAATCCATACATAGTGGTTGATACGTTTATTGATTGGACTATACCCTAAAATATTATCACCCATTTGTTTCATTTCCAAAACTATGAAACAACCTGAATAAAAAATGTCATCGAGAAAATAACTTGATGGACTCTTCACACCATATTCACACACGATTGGTCCTTTGGACTTTGAAATTGTAAATCAATATAATACAATAGTTTGACTCTACTATAAACTAGACCTATAGGCTACAAACTAGGAGTAAATAATCCAAAAAAAGAACTATAAATCTCGAAGACACCATTGTTATCTCTGTCTTTTACAAACAAGAGAGCTTATTCTACATCATTCAAATGTTTCTTCTAAAGACAAGTCCCACCACTTGTCCGTATACACCACCTTGGGAACACAAAAGCAGATGTTATGCCATATAGCTTTTTCTGACAAGAACTGCTTGCCGTTTCCTAAAACCTGCTCTGACATCAAGTCGGCGTGCAGTGTGCTCACCTCTCTGAGTCTGTCATTTTGCTCTTTTTCTCTCTTCATCATTGTAATTTTCGAGATATCTTTTAGTTATCAAATGCATAATTTCTAGTTAATATTGTTTTACGTTTTGAGGATGATTAAGAATAAACCAATTTACAGATTAAAAAACCAAACTCTGATGAATATTTTGAATGCAAACAATGAACAACATAGGGAAAGCTTGAAACAAATCTAATGGTGGGATTCTTGGGGATAAATAAAACACCACAAGACAAGAATCTCCGGAAGCAACAGATATGAAAACATTACATACAAAGTTGAGTCTTTTGATTCATTCACAGGCAAGTTTCGTATCGAAACTGCTCAAACAGATAGCAAAAGCCTGGAATGCTGAGAGTGGATAATGAAAATCCATTGTGAACATGTCTTTACCGACTTTTCCAAACTGCAATATGATCTTATCAGGACTATCTGTCTGACCTGAAGTCGTTTGCGGCTGAGTTTGAGTTTGAGGCTGAGGTGGAGGCTGGTTTGCTGCAATTAACTGAAAGTTCTTAACGGATGCGACGGTTACACGTCCCCTGAAGTTTAAACACCAGCATTGAAGCTGTTCATGCCACCTTGGTGGCTTGTTCTTAAGCACAAGAGGTGGTGAAACTCTCTCTTTCCCTTCTTGTAATACTTCTTCGTCCTCACCTAATGGACCAAGAATATCTGAAAACCGTGCGCTGTTAAAATCATTTGAGTAGCTGGAAGTGAATTTTGTCGAAGATGAGGAAGTAATGCTGCGAAAAGATTCATCAAGAAGAGAGCGTGGGACAATGATCTCAGGTTGTCCAGGCACAGTTCCACCTTCAGCGAGGGAAGAAGTAGGAATTGAGTTCATCATACAATGCATTCTCCTTGGACCGCGAGTGCCAAGAACATTTAGCTCGTAAGACACTTGTGCAATTTTGTAGCTCCCAGTAGGGACTTTAGGAGAGACTCTCTTTGAGTAAAATCTACGGCTAAGGCCTAGTGGTGGTTGGACCACTTGAGAGGTATTGTTGTTGTATGGTGGTTGTGTATCGTATATAATGAATTTCGTCCCTAGAAAATTAGACCTGCAAAAGAGAAGAGATAAGTAGGCGTAAAGTAAGAAACTTTCATGTTTGACAATAAGGCAAATCTTTTACCTAATCTTCCCAATGTATGTATTGCTTGATCTCGAAATGGTGTCGGCATGCATAGAGATCACATACTCTGTGTAAGTAGTTCTTCTTATGCGTTTAGCGGAAAGAAGGAACTTTCCATTCTCAACCAACAAAGCTGAAAACAGTAAAAGTATGAACGGATTAACCGTAATGTGATGCACATAAACAGAAAAAACTTGGAACAAAATCAGAGAAACTGAAGCTATACCAGGACTGAGACAAAGGTATAGATGATAAGTCAGGTTAGATTTATCTCTTTTGATAAAGCATTGCATCGTTGCATCTCTTGGTCCAGGCTATAAACACCAGAAATAAGAATAACTCAATATAATCACAACACTAATCAAACATATGTAATATTGACATAAGAAAGAATCAAAATCCAACCTGTTTCAGCGAAACCGGGAATGTGATTTTCCCCGAGAGCTCAGGACTTTTGACAATTTCTTTACACATATCTCTCCATGACCTACAGACAGAAGCACAAGCAACAACATGTCTTCGAGCAGGCCACACACTTTCACTCTCTTCAAGCCTTTTGATCACATCTCTCAATAGTTCTGGAGGAAGATTCGTCCATGGAGTTTCCTGAATCGTTACTACAAATTGTTCCTCATGTGAATCCTGAACCGAACCACGAGATTTTCCACCTTCTTTGTGCAATCTACTTAACTTAAAGTCGAAACTACGCCTCGACAAACTTCCAATACTGTCTCTTACATCACGAACTATGCTACGGAACGACATATTTCTCTCTCAAGTGATTCTGAAAGACACAAAAAAGTAGAGTTTGATTCAAATTCTGAATGCTACTTAATAACAAAGAAATGACAGAGAAGAGAAAACAAAAAAGGAACAATTGGAGAAGAAAAGAAGATTCTTATCAATGGACCAAAAGCAGAAAACACCAAAGGCTTTATTTATTAATTGAGAAACATTCTTTTGATTCACATTTTATTAAAAAAGAGAGAACAGAACAAGTTCAAATTGAAAGACAGAAACTGGTAATTCAAATGAAGAATCTTCGAAAGAAGTAAAAAAAGCAAAAGAGAAAAAACCAACAGTCTCTACTCCCAAGAACATAGTCTGATTGATTAATGGTCCCAGATTATTAAGATCTGATTCCAAGCATAAACCCTCTCAAGTATTCTTTGGATTCAATTGAGAAAAGCTAAGTCTTTACTACTACTTCAAAGTGGGAGAGGTTTACATATATCAAATGAAATAAAGATTCTTGCTTCTGGATCATATTGTAGATCACAATTAAGGGCTTTTTTAGTTAATTGAATTACTCTAATCTGGAATCAGAAGATAGATCTAGAGTTTCCATAACCACAGCTTCAAAAACCAACCAAAATTTACATGAAACCCAAAACAAAATCAAAGAAGATTGATAACTCATAGAGATCTATAAATAATCACAAATTTATTAGAAGAAATTGAAGACAAAAAGAGAGACTTTACACCTCAAATGCTTCCAGAGATTGATTAACAGAGACCCAGAAAAACTTTACTAATCAAACAAAGAGTGAAGTAGAGTAACGACTTACAATTTTGGTTCCTCGTCTTCTCCGTTTCAAAGTCTTTTAGGGTTTTTGTCTCTGTCTCTCTCTATAAGTTATCTGTCTCGCAAAGCACGCGAAAACCAACTACGTTGTTCTCGGCTACACGAACACGAACGCATCTTATTATTTTAACCATTTTATATTTAATACTTAAAGAAACTGTTTAGTATTTTACTCTGACTACTATACTCTCTACTTGTTGTAATAAGTTTAATTATAAATTACATATGTATTATATGAAACAAATATTAATAGGTAAAAACAAATGAATCCACTAGCTAGAAATTTAAAATATATTTCAACAAGTTGTTTTTATGGTGTGTACTAAGATTAACTCGTTGACTTAAACATCTCCTGAAAATATCCGGAAATTATTACTATTATTTTTTTTGTTCATTAGAGATTATCACATTATAAGATTTATGTTTCTTAGCTTGTAAGTCATTCATGTCATATATAAGTTTTTAAATATGTTAATGTTTTAAGAGGAAAAAAATGGTATTCATGATCTACTACTATATCTGAAAAAACAAAAGAAAAGTTATGAATTGTATTCCTTACCTACCTTTCTTTATTTATGAGATGATTTAACTTTAGTTTCTCACATAACGTTGTTTAAATAATTTGATATGATTCAATGAAAAAAGACATATTGTCCTCATGTCTATGGCTGATAAAAGTAGAAAAATCATATATTCATATGACTTTTATTTCAACAACTCAATCAACAAAATCTAAATATTTGTTAATATTTGGATCGACAATATCTAATTCATAGTTAAACTTTCTAAATTCTTAATAATATTATATAAGATAAACATAATTTTGTGAAAACTAATTCTTGTGGAAAAATAGAAAAATTAATATTTAACCGTTTAATCAAAACATTTCTATCGACAAAATATTATAAATCTATGTTTTAAATCCTAAATATGGAGAAGTATACAATCATCTAAAATCAAGGGTTACTAAGAAAGTGTTTGCAGAAATAAATATTTGATTATTTAACCAAGTAAATATAGTAATAGGGCTGTTATTAAACCCAAGATGAAGTAATTTGTAACATTTTCTTACAGTAACAATAGAAACTGTTAACAGCAAAAGTGGGAAATGTGATTGGTCCTATACCAGCAATTTCATTAGTGCAAATCTATACCAAAACGACAAGTCTCAAACTCAAAAAGCATTTTTATCCTTTTGTAGCAAAATCATATCCCTTTGATTGGACTTCACTTTTAAATTTTTGAAATTCCACTATCATTGGTTTTGGTAGATTTCTTCAACTTTCTTAATTATTTGTCACCATTATTCAACTTTCATAAACCCAAAAATAAAATAAAAATAAAAGAAGATTGATTACGTGAGAACAATTGAGATAGATATGGATATATGGATAAGGTAAAAGGCTATTTATTCTTTTTAAAATTGAACGGCTGAGATTGATTCATCCGTGATGATATTAGTTGAGCTACACTCTCGATGTCATAAAGATGAGCTTCTCAATGAAACGACAATCTTTTCGTCTCATATGAAATACCTGAAATAACCCTGCGGTTTTACTTTGTTAATAGTTCGGATAATTATTCAACGAAAACATTATAAACATAATCAACATAAAAAATTTTCAGACTAGCCAAAAACTTCTTCAAATAGTTTAACAAGTTTACGAGTTGACGAAACATGAAATTTGATTAATCTTACAGCAAAAAAAACATGTGAAAATCATAATATTGTACACAAATATGATTTTGTTTTTATGAACATTGAAATGTGATATAACATATCATTAACTCCCAAATTTTAGTATTACCATTAAACCACATTATGCTATTTTAACTAGTATTTACCATTTGTTTGTAACAATGTTTTTAAAGTTCTAACATAATAGTTCGATTTATTTTTGTTATGATTGCTTGATAAGACTAAATTTATAACTCAAACTATTTCACACCTATTTACCGAGAATTGAATTTTGACAACAAAAAAAAAAAAGTGACATTAACCAGTTTGTCGAACTTAAACTTCATCTATCTAATTTTGTTTTGTCACTTATTTTATCTTTTTATCGTTGTAATAATATACGAAATTAGACGCAAAGGTGGAGAAAGATATGTATTCATATTATTATTATTATAATAATAATTATTATTATGTTATTTGTTTAAATGGAATCAATGCTATGAAGGATATGTGCAAGCTAGAAACAACTAATTTCCGATTCGAGTTACATAAGAAAACGACAAAAAGAATAAATATTGTAGATTTATGTTTATTTTGGAAAGCGATACGTCGTGGCAGGTAAGGCACATCAAAAGAAGTTGACTTTGACCTCAATAGCCTCGGACTCATTTAGAGGTTTTATAAATTTCATAAGATAATTAATTAATCATGGTTAGTGGCAGTGTTTTTTTTTATTTCTTTATCCACTCAAATATTTGAAAAAACAGTTGACATAAATAATTGAAAATATTTTGGCAGTTTGTCAACAAAGCCATGAAAATGTTGACTATTCATATTAGATTTTTAATTTTTCAATAATGTAAAATATTAAAATCATTTATATTACATGGATAGTGTAAAGAATAAGAGCCAAAACGATGCCAAAAAATATATCAAAATTGATATTTTAAATGAAAGTTGGGACGCAAAACCAATCCCAAAAGCAAAAGTATCCACCGAGCGCACTAGTGTCTACACAACAGCTTGAATGACTATTTAACTATTAAAAAAATAACAATGTAATGTGAATCAGATTTTTTTTGATAAAATTTCAGATTAACTTTTTTTTTAATATATATTTGCCTTACTGTAATAACATATACAACTTGAATTCAAAAGACTACTAGATTTTTCTTCATGAATAATTTTAGAAAATTTAGGAATTTATTTCTGCATTTTCGATTAATATGATCGTTCGTATTTTCTTTTACAGATGTAATTCTCTAGCAGCATGTATTAATATGCTACACAACTTCACCTTGGACTATTTTCCTGAATGAAAATATTCAGAATACATTAAAACTAAAATGAAAAATCGAAAACTGAATTGGCCCATTATGCATGTTTAAGGCCCACAGGCCTCTCACTCGCCTCACAATTTTTTACACAGATAATAACTGGAATTGTAAACAATATATTATTGAACCTAAACTTAAGGCCTTTTAATATTTCTATAAAGGCCCATAACTTAAAATTGTTTCACTGGACCATTGAAGCGTATATGAAACCTATTACGCATGTAAGCTCTATTTTATGTATACTCTATATAAAAAAAAGTTTTTTTTTTGTCAAACATTAAGATACAACTAACCTGTACATTAACCAAATTTCTAAATAACGTAGGCGGTGTAATTCAATTCCGGAATGTGTAAGTGTGTATGCCCTTAATGGATATATCGCATGCTAATATAAATATAATTTAAAAATGAAATATAATTGGGTCCCTCATTTTATTATAATTTTTCAATTGTAGATTACGTTTATTATTTGGGTCAAGCCAAGAAAGGTTACGGTAAGCTCAAAATATGTCAATTTATCCAAATTATTGTAGTTGACAATGACCTGGCTTGATAACGATGGACGGTAACGAACTTAGCATGACAAATGAGGTTGACCATTAAAATATATACAAATTATAATTTTTCACAAATTAATTACTTAAATAAAGATTTCTTACCATTTATAAATGAAATTTTTACTAGGCACGAAATCATATTCTTAATGTAATATTATTGTCAAATGGAATAATGTTAGTTTCGTTATTTTAAGGAATATTTTCTATTGCTCTCACATGGTTTGTTGGAAATAAAGTTACTTATTTCAGACAAGAAGAAAATTAGTATCCTACCTGGCAAAATATCATGTACAAATACGTGGCGAAAAACAGATCGAACAGCTCTTGATTTGACACATCACGTTATTCAACGGCTGTGATACCGTTTGGTATCTACTAACATTTATATATTCGCGAAATTTGATTGACAAAACTACATAATTTCTCGAAATATATTTTGTTAAGAAAAATGAAAATTTCTAAAATAAATATTTAATTATTTGATCAAAATATATTAAAATCTACTTTTAGAAGACCTTGGCACGATTAAAAAGTTTGTTTTATTGTTATCATCTTCACTTCATCGCCCATAGTATTAAGGAGGTGTATTATATTGTCAATTTTAAAAGATTGTTAATAATATAAATTTTATGAAATTTTAGATGAGTTTAGATGAATTTAGGGAAGATCTTATAATTTGTAAAATATATTCTCAAAATTCTATCTAAAATAATTGTGTTTTTAACCGAAAAATCATATAAAACCCCTGAAAATTACTTAAAATCGCACTATTAAAATTTTTCCAATTTATACTTTTTAAAATCATTACTTTATTAACATTAGATATTAGATAATTTTTAGAAATTCATGTTTGAATAACAGATGATTTGTTATTTAATTCCAATTACTTAAAATCGATATTTAAATACATCCCCTTATATGTTTTTTTTGTCAACTTAACTCAATTACGAATAAATCGGTTTCCAGAAGAGGGTACATTGTTCACAAAAGCTTGGTTCCTATAGAAACTTCTGGCACTGCGAGCTAGAAAATCGGCTTTGTGATTTAGAGCACGAGGGATTAATACCAAGGAGCATGAACTGAAGAAGCTCTCGAGTCTTGAGAAATCATCCAAGTATGGTTGGAAAGCTGACTAGGCCGATGGGTCCTCTATCATCTTGACTAACTCAGAGCAATCTACCATAAATTCCACCTCTGTAATCTGAAAGGATCGGAGGCAGGTCATAGCCCAAAGAAGTGCCTCAAACTCTGAATGAAGTGGAGAGAGACTTCGTCGAATGCTTTGCGCTCCCATGTTTCCCCCACCACCCTCAAACAAAAAAAAAAAACCAACCTAAACCTGAAAACAAATCAGAATCTTTCTAAGATGCATCCACCATACATCTGTGTCCAGTAAAAGCTGGATTGGTCGTTATTGGTCTGGATATTGAAGCCTTTCTTTCATTTGTAATTATTGGTTTCTCTCCAAGCTTTATAGACTGCGAATCGTGGGCTAAAGCCCAAACATCTGCTTAGCTCCAACAACTATGGTAATTCTCTGGGGTTTTTCTCTTTATTTGTAAATTTTTTATCATTTCTCGCCTTCCAAAAGAACCAAAGGATCCAAGGTAAACTTTTGAACTCCTCTTGTTTGGATAGTCGCCAAATAAGATGGTCTAAATTGGAGAAAATAGAACCGTTTGGAAACTGTGGACCTGCCGGGACTTTTGAGAGTGCCCAAACTTGTACAGCTGGAGGACATTCAAAAAGAACGTGATTAATTTTTTCTCATCCGTCCCGCATCTATCACATCGTACATCACACTAAATTCCCCTTCTTACTAAACTTGCTTTTGACAGCTAATTGGCTGGATAATGCTTGCCACATAAAATGTTTAATTTTTGGAGGGGCTTTGATTTTCCACACTTGAGATTGTAGGTCCTGAATATTTAGGCCGTAAATAATGGACGAATGTTGTGCGATATCTCTCTCCGCCCAATATTCTGATATGACTGTGTATGTACCAGATTTGGAGAAAAACCAGCCAAAACAATCCGGCGAAGAAGTTCTTGGGATACGTATACCCAAGATAATCATAGCATCACGAGGACAAAAAAATTGTCTAACTAAAGCTCCACGCCATAGTTTTGTTTGAGGATCGATCAAGTCGGATACCCTTATATGTTTGACATTTGATTCTTCATTTGTAAGCATTATTAATCCAACTTAGTGGTGTTCTAATTTCTGTTAATATAATTTAAAGTTTGTTTTGTCAACAATTAGATTGAGAAGATCCAATCTAGAACTCAAAATTTACTTTCTAAACTTCATTTTAATTTTCTATATGTGATAAAGAAAAGTCAAACTCATAATATCATACTCCCTCTATTTTTTAGAGTTAGATGTTTTAGGCTTTTCACACATATTAAGAAATCATTAATTGTTTTATTTTTCTAAAAAAATATAATTTATTACAAATTCCAAAATAGTTTAACCAATCACAAATCAATCTGCAAAATTTTAAAAGTCAAAAATATCAAAAGTACAATAAATTTTGCATAGAAATCTTAAAACATCAACTAAAAAAACAAATTTTTTTTCTAAAACATCAATTAATAAGAATAGAGGGAGTAGTTATTAGTTTCGTCATTTAAATCAAACTATAAGTATTTGATATAGGGAAATTCATCCCAAATGCCCTCTTTAAGTAACTAATTATATGAAATGCCCTCTTTGTGTTTTAGAAAGAGTAAAATAACCTTCAAAACAAGAAGAAGTTACAAGAAGTTTGCTGCCCCACGATCAGTTTCTCAAGTAAAAAAGTTTTGAACTCTTTAATCTTCTTCTCTCTGTACAAAGCGAAACCTTCTCTTATCTCTGTAAAATCTTCAATCCTTTCATCTTCTTCTCCCAGTAAAATCTTCTCCCTTTGGTATTGCCCTTTTTATCTCTGACATATTTGTAACTAAGGTTTGAAATCGAAGATTTGCAACAAGGAAAGTTTTGTTAGGCGTAGCAGGAGCTTCCATGGAAATCGAAGATTGAGTCATCGTTAATTGAAGATTTTGGGGTTTTGAGAGTTCGAGAGTTTTCAATTGAAGATTTTTGGGTTTTGACGTTAATAGCAAAGGTGTTATGTTTGTCGGGTTTTAGTTTCAAAAATTTCGACGGAGAGTATTAAATTGAAGGTTTCTGGGTTTTGTCGTTAATGGGGGTTTTATCGTTAATGACAAAGGTGAAGAAGATGAAGACAATGGCAAAGGTTTAATGGCAAATGTGTAAGAGTTGTCCATGTCTTCAAATTCTTATTCACATTTGTCTTTGTCTTCGTATACTTATTAATATTTATCTTTGTCTTCAGTTATTGTTTAGTGACTTATGTACAAGAAGCAATTGTTGTTCATGTCTTTAAATTCTTATTCACATTTGTCTTTATCTTCGTATACGTATTAATATTTGTCCTTGTCTTCAATTATTGTCAATTGACTTATGTACAGGAAGCAATTGTTGTCCATGTCTT
>OVAX01003588.1:0-18534 GCA_900406405.1 Lepidium africanum | reverse complement strand
TCTTTTCATCTCTCTAGTATTCTTTATCGTTGTGCTGTCTTGGTTCATAATTCCCATCCTTTGTTTCCTTTTTCGAGGTTGGCGCTCTATAGAGAGCGTGTCTCTTTGTGTAAGTTGCCTTATCCTGTTCTGATTCTGTGTAATTCATTGCACGGCTTAAGGCATCTTTCAGTGAACTCGGATGATGTAGAATTATGTTTTCCCGAAAACTTGAGTTGTGCGGTAACCCTTCTTTTAAAGTATGTATACCTATGTCATCCGGTACATTGACTCATGAGGCTACTTCTCAGAATCGACGAACATAAGCTCGAATTGATTCCTTTGGGCCTTGTATTGTTGCATAGAGGTCTGAACTCGACATGTTTTTCTGGATAAGTATCGAATAATGCTTCAGGAAACTGTGAGTGAGCTGTTGGTAGATGTGTATCAAATTTGGCTCTAACTTGGAAAAGCAACTCAAGACGTCTCTGGACAAGCTATCTACGAATAGCTGACAATTTGCCGCATTCTGTTCTTCAGGTGAGAATCTTGCTCGTCCAAGGACGAGGTTCATATGCGTTAAAAAGTGGCTCGGATCCATTTTCCCTTCATATTTTGATAGTTTCAGCTTCTCTGGATGTCAGACGTGGATGTTAGTTATCGGTTCGGAGAATGGGGTGCTTTGAGTCCTCATCAGAATTTGGTCAATTTCAGGTGCTGAGCTAGGCGCTTGATGGACTCTTGAATTTATTTTCTGCAAAACTGCTTCCATAAGATCTGTTTTCGTTTATATGTGATTCACTACGAATCCTGGCATTTCTTCCATAAGATCCGTTTTCGGCGATGGTGTTCCTCAAATAGTTTCTTTGGTTGCTTCTCTCTGGTGAACTGGAAACAGAACCCGTCTTACGGGTAACAAGGTTACGCGATCATAACACTATCCTGCCGGCTCACTTGTTGTTCACCCTTGGCATTCTGCTAATGTTGCGTTTAACTCGTTGAGACGTTCATTGAATTTCCGCTCCATCTCTTTAAACAGGTTTGCATATGTTTCTGGTTCGGCAGTTTGGGAGAACGGCGCCACTTGATGATTTGTTTCGGTTAGCGGGAATGAGGCATTCTCTGCCGACTCCGTTGCTGGTTACGTCGAGCCCGCTGCTGGTAGGACATGTCCAGTTCTTGAGATATCCGTTTCTTGTCTCTGCTCTGATAGTGGGATTCCATCTCTCCAATTCGACGTATTTTCTGGCATCACTCTGTCTCGGTTTGGATTTTTGTCCATCCGTACAATTTGATTTTCTCCGTTTTCCATCTCAATCTTCTTTGTGCGTGTACAAAAATTCTTTGTGCCCACAGACGGCGCCAACTGTTCTAACCGGAGTTAGCACAGTAAATATTTGTATTATCATGCATCGAATTCCTCGTTTATTGAATAAGTTTTAAGATAAATACAATATGAAAGTAATGAATTCTCCTTGAAAACGCCTAAACTAGAAGTCTGTTCTGCTCTGTCTGCTTCGCTCCGTAGCTCTAAGTGCTCTGAGTGTTCTGAGTGCAAAAAGATGGGATTCTTTTTGGAACAAAACCCTTATTTATAGACTCAAATTCTCTTCCTAGTTGACAAGATTTCTACCTTATCCTTATCAACTTATGATTTTATCCCGAATTTTTGGGGATTCTCCAACCTTCTAGAATTCTTCGTTGTTGGGCTAAAATCACTTTAGTTAAAAACGGGGTTTTTAATGGGCAAAGTCCACTTCCAAAATGGTCCGAATCATTGGTTATATTTATCTAATAGTGAATAGCCCCTCGACTAAAGTCCAAAGTATAAATTGTTAGTGTCCTATGGACATAAGGTTATAAATTTGTTGGTTTATGTCATATTCAATTATAATTTGTAATTATAATTTCTAAAGACATAATCAACGACAATGACTCGGACTCTTCTCTTCTTTTATTGGTCCTTTTAGTTGAAGGAAGAAGAAGCGTGATAAAAACCGAAACCAGAAATAGTACGTGACTTGCAGTTTAACCGTACCAGAGCATCTTCCGAAGAGAGAATGTACCTATCAAATATAAAATAGAGAATTCATTGAATAAAGTTTAACGTAATCACTCTAATTTGATGTTTGTAAGTTGTAACATCAAATGGTGTTACAAATCGCATTAAATCTAAACCAACCCTAACCATCAAGACATTAAAGGAAGTTCCATTAATTCTTTGACGAATGAATAAGATAAATTTCTACGCACAAATTAATCACTTTGAAAAATGCATGAGTAGAAATTGTATTCCAACGTGTACTGATTCTCCAATATTAGGTGAGAGAGTCTTGTATATCACTACACAATTTAATTGGTAATGCCTAAGTCAGTTTACTCATTAATATCCAGTAAACTATGTAATTATATTTCTTATATATTTAACCAACGACAATGCTTCGACTCGCGCTTCTTCTATATTATTGTTTAGTACTTGCAAATTAAATTTTTTCTTTCTTTCTAAGTATGGATCCAAGATTGCTTTTTATTACTAAATCAGGTAGCGTTAATGCTTTATATTCTTTTTTACACAAGGATCCCTGCATTTTACAAAACGTCGATATTTTACCTTTCATCCACACACCACTCCATGAAGCTTCATCTACTGGGAATATATATTTAGCCATGGAACTAATGGTTCTTAAACCATCTTTTAGCAAAAAACTAAACACAGATGGGCTTAGTCCCTTACATCTCGCTGTCCAGAACCAGCATGTTGAGTTAGCACTAGAGCTCATCAAGTTTGATCCCAGTCTTATTCGTATTCGCGGAAGAGGAGGTATTTCCTCACATTCTATGTGATTTATAAGCCTTTCTTGTTGACATATGATAGGTGTTTTTTCGTCACATTGATAGGTATGACTCCATTGCATCTTGTGGCTCAAAAAGGTGATGCCGATCTTCTTACGGAGTTTCTCTTGCTATGTCCTGATAGTATCAGAGATGTAAATGTAAATGGAGAAACAGTTTTACACATCACAGTCATCAACAATAGATACCAAGAGCTCAAAGTTCTCACAGGGTGGATGCAAAGAATGCGTACTTCAGATGCTTTGTCCACTGAGATTCACATCCTAAACAGATGTGATCGTGAAGGCAACACAGCCTTGCACCTAGCTGCATACAAGAATGATCATCAGGCATGTTTTTACTCTTCTTTGAACTTTTTTTTCCTATTCAATTAAAAATATGTAGACCTAGAGTACCACCAAATAATTCTAGTACTACTCTTAACATTTTTGAACATCTATACTCTTACTAGTTGGTAAAACTTATATGTGGTGGTATATTTATATCTCAACACCTCTCGTCTGTTCTTATGCAATTTCAATATACCTGACGAACCCGATGACATCGATATTCCTCTCTATCTATGTGGTGGGTGCATTTGGAGTTCTCATATATCTACTTGTATTATACGTGAAGTGGAAGCTCTTAGTGACAAGCTATAATAATGTTTACATAATGACAGGCTATAATGATGTCCACATCATGTGTTAGTGACAAATGATTTTCCCTACTATGCATGGGATAATATATTTGTAAAATTATTTACAATTGTATTAGTTATGAAAATAGAATTTATATAATTATATGTTTACTTGATTGATATATAGTATTATTTTTTTCTTTGGTTGTATCTAAAGACTACATATAATATCTTGCAAATTCCTAAGTTGACGATATATTTGGGTATAATTGTTTTCTTTATTTTATTATTTGACTTAATTTGTTTTTGTATTTCTAATTATATAGTGTTTATATAACTGACTATAAATAATAAGTAATCTCAATTGGATATTTAAAACACTATTTATAACCAAAATCGATAAATTAGTTTAATAAATTAAGAACAATGTATATATATATTTTAAGAAAGTTTATATTTTAGGATCATAATAGAAGTATGTTATTTAGATATCATATATTTTATGTACAACATGGGTAATTTATCATAACGAAATGATAATATAGTATGATATTAGAGCTCATATAAAAAATCATAACTATTATATTTAATATACTGTATATATAGTTTAGGAAAGGAAATTTTCTAATATAAGAGCCAATTTAAATTTTGTAAATGTGATTTGAAAAATGCATATAATATATGTTGCTCTATGTTTTAAGTATGTCTCCAAAAGCTCTTATAGTTGTACCGGTCCGACCCTCAAAAATATTGGGCCTCTAAGGCCCATCTTCTAAATGCAAAACATCAAAAGACACGTGACTCTCACGTGATTTTATCTTCAAATGAGTTTTTGTTATCCACTTCATCGTTCATTACTCTTCCGCAAAACTCGACATTCAAATTCTTGTCTGCATAAGCAAATCCCAACAATCTATCTGGATTTGCATAATTTCAATGCACAGTTCCTTCACAAATCCTCTCATTCTGATTCTCATTCTCGTCACTCAGTTAACACTTAATTGTACGTGCATCTTCACATAATTCGGTGAATCATTGATCAAATTGTTTAAGTAATTGGTTCTGCGTGCGTTTTCTCTAAGTTGAGAATCCAAATAGATGTTCATGGCATTCGCATTGAAGACGATCAAAGTTATGATTACTTCCTGGGTTTGTTCCGAAACCACTTCCGTTGCCTGATAATGTCCTCTTCCACAAATTCGCGTTAGAAAGGTATATTTATTTTCTTCGTCGGAACTAAGATTTTTTAGTTATACGTTTGCACAATTTCGGACATGAACTCGGTACTATGTTCTTGCTCTTTTAACTGAATATCTCTCTTCTACAGACAAGATGGATTTGGTTTCTCTCTGTGACATAAATTCTGGACTTGTGCCCAGAAATTCAACTGATTTGTATGTGAAACCAAGGTTCATAAGGTAGGCTTGGTGCTTTATTTTTTCTTTGATGATGGATTCATCAACTTTGACTGTCACTAAAGTTACTTTGCTTAGTTTCCCAGAGGAGATGTAATCACAAGATTACCAGTGTTTGATTCAAAATCACGGGAAAATTTGAATGCTAGAAGGATAAGAAACCGTAGAGTTGGGCCAATCTTTTGTAAGAGTAATGGAGATGCAGCAAAAGTGTATCGAGAAGAGGAAATTCCCAAATCAAAATTGATATGGAGAGCAATCAAACTTCCCATTTACTCTGTGGCTTTGATTCCTCTTACTGTATGTTTCTTTGAGAAATCTTCTATGTCCTCTATTTCATTTGTATGCTGTGGAATATTCACTGATCTAATTGCCGCAGGTTGGGGCTTCGGCAGCTTATTTGGAGACAGGTTCATTCCTTGTTAGACGTTATGCTACACTAATGCTCTCATCAATTCTTGTCATTACTTGGCTCAACCTAAGGTGATTGATCTGATTCGCTAATTACAATATTTCAATCTGTTATCTAAGCCTTTCATGTATTTACTCTTTCCAAACATGGTTTTATGGCAGCAATGATGTTTATGATTTCGATACTGGAGCTGATAAGAACAAAAAGGAATCAGTAGTAAATCTGCTTGGTAGGTAAGTATCAAAAGACAAGAGTTTTCAACTTTGCAGTATATGTTTTTTGATTCCCTGCTAACAAATGTACTTTCCGCTTTTACTTTGAGAAGCCGAGCAGGAACCTTAGCCGCTGCAATCACATCGCTCGTGCTTGGAGTTTCTGGTCTAGTTTGGACATCATTGATAGGAAGTAATATCCGTGCAATACTATTGCTAGCCTCAGCAATACTCTGCGGCTATGTATACCAGGTGAGTGTAAGTGCCTCTGTGACAAATCGGTACTAAACTAAGAAATACAATATGAATGATACTTTAAAATTGGTTCTAGTGTCCGCCATTTCGATTAAGTTACCAAGGATTAGGAGAGCCTCTATGCTTTGCAGCATTTGGTCCATTTGCTACTACTGCTTTTTACCTACTTCTTGGTAGCTCAAGGTAATAACAAAATTTTGTTCAAACCCAATTCGATTTTTTTTTCCATGAGTTGCTAATAACAGAAGCTGGTAAATCGAATTGGGCAGCGAGATAAGGCATCTTCCATTAAGTGGTAGGATCCTTTCATCATCTCTCCTTGTTGGTTTTACCACGTCTCTCATTCTTTTCTGCAGCCACTTTCATCAGGTGAGTTAAACAAAAACACAGTCTAAGTGATTCGTGAATTGACCCACTTAACACTGATGAGGACTTTTAAATTCGCACAGGTGGAAGGAGATTTAGCTGTGGGAAAATTTTCACCACTGGTACAAATGTTAAAACTAAATAGAATTTTAATATCAATATGATGATTGTGTTTATGATTACCTTTTTTGTGTGTGTGTGTTTGTGTTTATATAGGTTCGATTAGGAACTGAAAATGGAGCTTTGGTTGTTAGATGGGCTATTCGTTTGCTATATTCAATGCTGCTTATTCTTGGTTTAACCAAAATTTTGCCACTACCTTGCACAGTAAGTTAACAGATTTGAGACACATTACAGAAAAACAAAAACATATAACCACTGTTTCGTTGAATGTTTCAGTTGATGTGTTTTCTGACACTACCAGTTGGGAATTTGGTTTCAAGCTATGTCGAAAATCACTACAAGGTAAGAAATTTAGAATTGAAATTTGTAAAACTTAGTTTTGCTAATCTGTACTTTGAATGCAGGAAAATGAGAAGATATTCATGGCCAAGTATTACTGTGTGAGACTCCACGCATTGTTTGGAGCTGCATTGTCGTTGGGACTCGTTATTGCTCGCTAGATTTCACTTACCAAACATTTGTTTCTCTCTTTGGCCTTGGTGTTACATCTCGTTATAATTTTGAAACAAACCAAAGGAATTACCAAATGTTTACGGGTCGTCAAATTTTTCCGCCCTAGACTTAATTTTTTTCAGAAAAAAACCGTAGACTATTTTGCTAATTATTTTGTGCCCTAAACTTTTAGATCTTTTATGAAAAATCATGAACTACAACGATTTGGTCACGAAAAACCATTTGCAATTAAAAACGAAAATCATTTACTCTGCGTTTACTTAGCATTCTAAAAACACGTTTAGGAAGTTAAACAATGTCGTTTGGCCTTAATATGGTTGTTTAATGAAAACGACCAAACGACCAAACGACGTCGTTTTGTTTGAGCTGAAAAAAAAATCTATCGACACTTAATTATTCTGAAATCAAATTGGGGATTAGGGTTCATAGCTCAAACTCTTTTTCTTTCAAATCTCTCTACTCCAAATCGGAATCAAGACTATAATGTGGAATTGGGGATTGCCGGTTAAACAATCCGCCGACGACAAACAACCTAACCCACCTGATATTAGTGTCACGGTGGCAGATGACTCTGGTGATCCTAGCTTCACGGCGGCAGATGACCCACCTGAGGAGACAAAAACGTTTGAGAACGAGCAGATTGAGCACAAAGAGGAGATGAAGGTCGAGAATCAAGATGGGTCCGATGGTGATGACAATGAAGATGAACACAGAGGGGGCAGGAGTGAAGCTGAAGAAGATGTCCTAGAAAGGTTTGAATTTGAGATAGAAGAAGATGTTTCTAGCTGGGTTGATGAGTTTAAGATTCAAGGAAACACTATCCCAGATAGCTCTAATGAAGATGAAGATCCGGTATTGACTAGGGATAGGAAGATTAGATTATCTAGTGATGAAAAGTTGGTTATAGGTAGAAGTTTCTTAATGGCAGTTGAGTTTAAGGAAGCTGTCCTTAATTATGCGTTGAAGAACAAAAAGAACGTAAAGCAAGATAGGTGGGAGAAAGACAAAATTCGATTTAGGTGTGTTCAGTCCAAAGATTGTAAGTGAATGGTCTATTGCTCACTCGAGACAGGTACTAGTATGTGGGTTGTGAAGACGAAATATGGGTCACATGTCTGTTCTGACAGTGCAAAGTGCAAGCTGATGAAGAGTCCAGTCATAGGGCGGTTGTTTATAGACAAACTGAGAGTGAACCCGAATTTGATGCCACTTGAGATCCAAGATAAGATTATGGAGCAGTGGAACATATCAAGCCCTATATGCCAATGTTAGAGAGCTAGACTTCTTGCTCTGGAATGGTTAGATGATGAATACCACAAGCAATTTGCTCATCTTAGAGGATATGCAGCTGAGCTTAGGAGATCAAATAGTGGATCAACTGTGGTCGTTGATACCATCTCTAACGCTGCTGGAGAAGATGTTTTCAACCGTCTGTATGTTTGCTTTGGAGGGATGAAGTCTGGTTTCTACTTTTGTCAGCCAATCATTGTCATTGATGGTACATTTTTGAAGCATGTTGTGAAAGGCTGCCTTCTAACAGCCATTGGACATGATGCGAACAACCTAATATATCCAATTGCTTAGGCAGCTGTACAAAATGAAACCGCTGAGAATTGGCATTGGTTCTTGAACCTACTCAAGTAAGATTTAGATCTCAAAGATGGTGACAAATATGTTATCATTTTTGACCGCTCAAAGGTTTGAAACTTTCTGCTCCTTTGTTGTGTTGTGGTGTTCTGAAATTTTCCAATCTCTTTTGTTGTGGTCTATTTCTGCTATTTAGTGACTTACTGCTGTTTTGTAACTGTAAGGGGATTATAAATGTTGTTCAGCGTTTAGTACCTAAGGCAGAACACAGGGCGTGTGTGATACACATTGTGGAGAATTTGAAGTGTAAACTACGAAGCAATCAGTGGATCAAAGCACTTGTGTGGCCATTAGCTTAGAACTATAATCGGGCGGATGACCAAAGTAAACTCAATCAGATCCGAGGTGCTAGTATGAGTTTGTATGATGCTGTAATGGCAGAGAATCCACAATCTTGTTGTAGAGCTTGGTATAGACTAGGTAGTTATTGTGAGGATGTAGACAACAATGCAACCGAGTCTTTCAATGCCACAATAGGCAAGAGCTAAGTCATTAGTGCCAATGATGGAGACCATTAGGAGGCAAGCAATGGCTCAGATGACTAAAAGGAATAAGAAA
This sequence comes from Lepidium africanum, assembly GCA_900406405.1. Classification (NCBI taxonomy): domain Eukaryota; kingdom Viridiplantae; phylum Streptophyta; class Magnoliopsida; order Brassicales; family Brassicaceae; genus Lepidium; species Lepidium africanum. Next base: position 9,582 of record OVAX01003588.1, on the reverse strand, counting down.
ATAGCAAAGTGGAAGAGGTCTATAATTGAGTATGCGGTAAAAATCTTAGAGAAGGAGAAAGAAAATGCTAGGCGTTGTATTGTTACCAAAGGTACTCATGGTCAGGTTGAGGTTATCTTTTGTGGAAATTCACAGCATGTGAACTTGTCAGCTGGGAGGTGTGACTGCTCCTGCAAGAAATGACAGATTACAGGAATTCCTTGTGAGCATGCTTATGCTGCATACTGGACAGTGGAAGGAATTTAGAAGACTTTGTTTGTCCATTTTTCAAAACCGAAGTATGGAGGCAGGAGTATGAGACAACACTGAATCTTGTTAGAGGTCAAAAGTATTGGATGACCAATGATTATGTTTTAATAACTGCACCTCCAGTACCAAACTTGCCAGGTAGAAAGAAAGGATCAGTCAAGTGAATTAAAGGTAAGATGGAGTCTCCGAAAAAGAAAGGTAAAGCTGTAGACCCTGACTTTGAGAAAATGACAAGGAAAGGAAAGATTATGCACTGCAAGAAGTGCAAGGGAGCTTGTCACAATTCAGCTGGATGCAAAATATTTCCAAAGGTTAAGAAGAACAAGCAAACTGAGGTATTGTGAATATTGTTTTTGGAATATTGTTAAGTTGTTGTATAATTATGGAATATGAATATGTGCACTTGTTTTTGTATTAGGATGGAGCTGATACACTTACTCAAACACAGCCAAGTCAAGGACAAATTGAAGGAGAAACGTAGGAGTAGACGCTAGTTTGAGTCTGGAATATTAGGACATATCTGAATTGCCATCTGGTTATTTTGTGGACATGTGGTGATGGCTTTCATCGGCTAATTATGTAGGTTTAACTCCATTTTTGTGGACATGTTGTGATTGTTTACTCTGCTTATTATGTAGGTTTCAATTCTTTTTGGTATTGTGATGGTTTAACTTGGTTATTATGTAAGAAACAGATAACCTACATCCCTTTTTGGACATATTTATGTTAAAATCTGATTATGGCTATTTCTGTTAATTTGTTGTTGGTTAAGTGAGTACAAGAGCAGTCTAAAACACATAACAACAATTATCATTATCAATAAAACACAACACAACACATTATCCTTGTTCAACAAAACACAACACAACCCAAAAGCATGAACATTGTATCGAATTACCAGAGGTTACTAAACCATTTCTAATCAAAAACCATGATCATTCTCTGCAAATTCTAAGCAACAACCACCAACTACATCTATTCAGATCAGTTACATTCTCCCAATTAACCAAATTATTGAGCTCAAAGCAAGGACCATGACACCAAAATTTATTAATGTCGAATGATTCAATTCCACAATGTATTCCTTCGAAATTGTGAGCTCTTTCTACAGCTTCTCAATCAGACATTTCTGAATTTCCAGGTTTTCCACCATCTCCTTTCTCAGGTCCATTATATCTTCTGAAATTTTCTTCAATTTATCATCAACAACCCTTACTTCTGCTAAAATAGCTTCATAAACCCACTTAAACAAGTGTTCTTCCTTCTCCCTCTACATGAAATTGAAAAAACACTAAATTTCAACTCAATTTTTACATGATTCGTAAATGAAATTGCAAAATTACGAAATTTAAACTTAATTTCTACAGAATTCGTAATTGAAATTGCAAAATCTCACATTCATTGCGATCGAACACCTGTAGAATCGCCGACATGGATTCTCTGTGGTCTTTGAGGTGAAGGTTACTATATTCTCACCACACCAGCAATTACTCGGGACACTTGAGGAAGAATCATGGTGAAATGAACTAGTAATACCCAAAGAATTGCTCATATTTTCTCTTGATTCTGATTTGGAGTAGATAGATTTGAGAGAAAAAAGAGTTTGAGCTATGAACCCTAATCCCCAATTCGATTTCAGAATGATTAAGTGTCAATGGATTTTTTTTCAGCTTAAACATAACGACATCGTTTGGTCGTTTTCATTAAACGACTAGATTAAGGCCAAACGGCGTTGTTTAACTTCTTAAACGTATTTAGAACGCTAAGTAAATGCACAGTAAATGGTTTTTGTTTTTAATTGCAAATGATTTTTCGTGACCAAATCGTTGTAGTTTATGATTTTTCATAAAGAATTGAAAAGTTTAGGGCACAAAATAATTAGCAAAATAGTCTACGTTTTTTTCCTGAGAAAAAAATAAGTCTAGGGCGGAAAAATTTGACGTCCCAATATTTACTTATCAGCCATTAGTTAAATGTATTATATTAACAAAAACTACATTCATATTCTATAAATCAACCATATTGAATGTCAAAAGACAGTTATATTCAACTATTAACTTTATCCATGATCAGTTTTTCTTTTTCTCCGAAAATTCATATTTATTTATATATCAATAAGCTAGGGTAAGTTACATGCGTGAAACATAAAAAGTTGCTGGAATAACGAGACATTTTTACAGAGAAACCCAAATGAAAGAAGATAAAAGAAAAAAATTTCGGATTGGCGGAATAACGAGATATTTTTAGAGAGAAACCCAAATGAAAGAAGCTAAAAAAAAAAATTTCGGAAAAAAGATAGGATAGGGCAAACAATAGACATATAACCGAAAGAACTACCCCAAACCCAAAGATTGAAAGTTACTGCAAAACATCATGAAACCGTAGCAGATAACAAATCATCGTATGATGAATGAAAGTGATATGAAGAAAGAATAGGCTTCTAGACAGACAAATCTGTGCTCATTTTAATCAACTAAATCCTTGTTTAGGAACTACATATTTCATCGAGTATACATGATCGGATCAGGACATTTATCAAACCAAGAAAAATAATTGATTACACATAAACTGTCATTGGTCAGCCAACGAATGGACAAGAAAGAGTTCACTTCGTGCCTCACGGGAACGTTATTAGAAAAAAAAACAAAACAAAACAAAAGAAATAATCACGAGCATGTCTTCGCTAAAAGACGGCATATAGAAATAGAAATAGAAGAATTCTATCTACTTTAATTTATTAAGCCATACGATATTACTAAAGACAAAAAAATTTTTAATCTATTTGTAATAACTCAGAGAAACAATAGCCACATGAAAAAAATCTATGCAGATTTTAATTTGCTTTCACAATTTTTATTATAAAATGAAATATATTTTTGGAATTTATCATTTGGTTGATATATGCGAACCATTCAAATATTTATTTCAAAAATATGAAAGACATAATATTCTAAGTTGTGTATGTATGTAGTTAGCAAAGTAAAAAAGTTTGTGTATGTAACATGCAGTTACGTGTAGCGTATCCATACGTAGAATTATATAATAAATGGTAGATTTATATGAAAACTTGGATGGCAGGTAACACATAAATATGACACATTAATTAATTGTTTTGGCGTATCAAAAAGATGCTACGGTCCACATATTATTTTCACATGATCAACAGATTGCACTATATAAATATTATAAAACCAAAACCAAAAACAAAAAGAGAGAGATTGCGCAATAATACAGTTTATGAGTCGAGCTGTGAAGTCAAATGAGAACATACTCCACCTGTTTTATATTATTTGTCATTGTAGGCCAAACTTTTTATTTTATTTTAATTGTTATTCTTGTTTTTTAAACTATTTTTTGATATTGTAAATATTTAGGAAAAGGTTTCTCTTCCTATTCATATGACAATCATAGCTTTTGTATACACATAAATTAATTGATTTTAACTTAATATATCATATGATCCAATATGGTCTAATACCCCCGACAAGCTCATACATGATAACTCGAATGAGATTGGAGAAGTCTTCATAGTATTTTACTACAAGAAAACAAGGCTAAACCCTACGGAAATATTACCGTTGGTTTCCGTCGGGAGTCAAAATCGATGGAGACCGACGAAAAATAACCAATCCCGTCGGTTATAATTTAATTTTTTTTCGTAATCTTATTCCGGTCGGTTTTCGTCGGTTTGATACCCGATGAAAACCGACATGATTAATCAAAATTTAAAAAAAATTATATAATTATTTCGGTCAGGTTTTGTCGGGTTTAACGAAATTTTAAAAAAAATATATATAATTATTTCGGTCTGACGAAACCCGAGGAAATGTTAATTTTTTTAAAACAAATATATTCTTAAATTCCATAATTACGGAATTAAAATAAATAAATATATTTTAAAACCGACAGAGTTAAAGTGAAGTGGTTACACCATGTTTTGCATGAGACATTTTACTGTTATAACCGACAATTAGGTTGGTCTCAGATCCCGTAGGATTCCGTCGGATTAGTACCTCTATATAAAACAAACAAATTTCATTTCTCTTATATTCTCACTCTTCCTTATCTTTTTCTAAACATACAATGTCAAACTCCAATTTCCGAGCTTGGATGGATGGACCACGCATCGATGAAGCAATGGGAAATTTAACCGTGGAGTATGAGACCGAGTGAGAAGTTTTATGGATTTTGCCACGTATCAGAGTCACGCGCTCCAAATCGGTAAGATGTATTGTTCATAAAAATAATTTTGAAGTTTGATTATTTTATATTTAAAATTTTTTGCAAACTTTTAAAAAAGTATTTCAAAAAAAATTCTGTCGGTTTCCGTCGGGTTTGACCGATGAAACCCGACGGAACCTCACGGTTTTTGGTGGGAAAATGAGGCGGCAAAACAAAAAGGTCTTCAGTTTCTGCAAAAAAACCCTACCCTACCCCACCGAACCTGACGACCCCTACTATTTATCTTCTTCCTCATTTTCTCTTCTTCTTCACTCTTACCTCCACCTCTGATTTTGGCAAAAATTTCGGCGATCTCTCGGCTTCTTGGCGGCAAACCGGCGGCGTTCTCTCCCCCCTCAACTGCTCTTCATCTCATCTCATGTATGTTTCTCATCTAATGTTTTTGGAATTTCTAGAAAACATTTTGGAGAAATTTAAGGTTAGGTTGTTGGAATTCTTGATTTAGGTTGAATTTTGGAACAAGATAGATTGGGTAATGCTAGATTATGTTTGAAATAGGCTAGATTTGCCTTGGGATGAGATGATTTGATGAATTTGTGGTGAAGAAATTTTTTTTTCTCAAGACAATTTTTTTTATCAAGAACACTTTTTTTAATAAAGAACACAACATATATATATATAATTTTTTTTTATTTCAGTTTTCCATTTACAATTCTACTAACATGTTATGGATTTTGGATATATTTTTGTATAAAAACATTTGGTTATGTAAAATTACATATATTTTAACAATTTGCAAATATTATTTGTGAATTTGTTTTTGATAATAAATTTATGCAATATATATATATATATATAGAAACAAAAAAAAAGGTTATGTAAATAATATTATTGATTTCTTATGTAAAATAATTAAATTACATTTATAATGCCTATGTTACCCGACCATAACATTTTAATGTTATATAAACCACATTGTCGTCGAGATCAACCAATTGTCGTCGTCTTCGAGGTATTCTTTATTCCAATAATATTTTACTTTTATATAATTCGTTAAATTACATTTATAATGCCTACGTAACTCTTTTTGTAGGAAACTCCTGTCTCGAATGGATGACATTTAGGACTAGGGAAGATGGTGACTGCCAATGGATTGTCGGCACATGGAAAACCTGAGTCAAGCAATTGGTCTATCTCAACGGGAGCGTCATGAGCTAGTTGATCTTTGAGCGAGCCAGTCAAGCATTGAGTCAGAATTCCGTGTATATTGGGAGATGAATGAAGCACGGCAAGCAAGGACTGATGCTCAGCTTGCCAGGCTATTGCAGATGTTAGACCCTCCAGCTTTTTTGTCATCGGATAGCGTGACTCAGAACCTAAGATTTTTGGTGTTCGAAATTTTTTTCTTTCTAACCGAACTTATTTCGAAAAACAAATATTTTAATTTTTATAATATAATTTCTAAATTATTATTATAAATATTTATGAAATAAATACTATATAAATATTTAAAAAAATTAAAATTCCGTCGGATTTCGTAGGGAATAAACCCGACGGAAACCGACGACGAGAACCGACGACATAAACCCTATCGAAACCGACAGACACAGCCCTACCAAAAACTATGGCCAAAAACCAACCAAAACCTACGGCCAAAAACCAACCGAAACCTACGGCCAAGAACCCGACCGAAACCGACAACCAAAACCGACTGAACCCGATGGTAACTTCCCCACCGTCTCCAACGGCCATTTTCCCACCATAACCGACGAGGTTTTTGGTCGTCGGTTTTCGTCGGGATTGGCTGACGAAACCCGACGAAACTTCAATTCCCGACCAAAGATTTGCTACGAACCATTTATGTCGGTTTTTGGCCATGCCCCACAAAAATCGACGGAAATGACCGTAGGGTTTTGCCCTGTTTTCTTGTAGTGTTGGCTTGTTGGATTAAGCCGGCATCATGGAGTTTGCGGAGATCCATCAAACAAGATCCAACAGATGTTGCTTCAGTAGTAGTTGTAGATGGTCCAATCGTCATTCTAAAAGATATGAACAAAAAGGATAGAAATAATATATAATTGTAGACGAGAATAGAGAAAAACTAGAATAGAAGAAGCACTACGCTTGAAAATAATCAATAGAGAAGAAAAAGAATTTGATTTCTAGATCAAACCTTTGGAGTGAACCTGATCCCATGGGTAGAAAGTATTAAGAGAGACTACAGATGTAACCCTCAGTAGTAGTAGTAGAAGTCAATCATTGTTAATTAATCAATCAATGACGAGAATGGAAACAAAATCATGGGTAGAACCATAAAAATCATTGGGCCATATTGGGTCATATGACATATTTAGTTAAAGTCAATATATATATATATATGTGTGTGTGTATATAAGACTATGACCGTCATTTGAATAAGAAGATAAACTTTTTCCCAATTTTTTACGTGGTATCAAAGCAAGAAAAACCCTAATTTTTTTTCCTCTCCCTAATGCCTCATTTCTTCTACCCATGATTTTTTCTTCTTTCTTTCTCGTCATTGATTAACTAATTGACAGTGACTGAGCTCTCTACTACTATTGAGGCTACATCTACTTAACCTTCTACTACTATTGAGGCTTCATCTATCTTTTGTCCTCTTATATTTTCTACACATGGGATTAGGTTCGTTCCAAAGTTTTGATATAACCATCAAACTTCTTTTTATCTTTTGATTTCTTTTTCAAGCCTAGCGCTTTTTCTACTTTTAAATTTAAGATATAAGTTTCTATCCAATTGTTTTTGTTTTCTTAAAAAAAAAGACTTTTCCGTTACCAAAGAAAAAAAAAATCTTCTTCTCTTTTCGTGCCTTGTGTATTATCATGGCCAAGTCTACTATTTCTACTAAAACACCTACTCATGTTTCTCCTTACACTCTCGGGGATCCCTGCAAACTCTATGGTTATGGATTTGATCCACACTTGATACAAGATTCGTTCAACTATTACCCATTTGATCTCCATCTCCTCACAAGAGCTTTGTCCGCAACAACTTATATTTATCTACTGTCCAAGTTGAAGATTCAAAACCTCTCACCTCCAACTTGAGGGAAGGTATTAGAGAGAAATATGTTATATTTCTATAATTCTATATGTTTAGAATATTATGTTTTTATTCCATATTTGGGTTTTAGGTGAGTTAACCTACTTGTATAAATACTATGATTATCAATACAATAAACAACCTTTTCTCAAATTTTTACAGATATAAAATTATCTCATTTGATCCTAATTAATTAAATAAAATATTAAATGATTTGGAATTTCAATAGTCAATTAAGGGCATAATATAATATTTACCTTTTTTTTTAATATGTGTAAAAATTTGTAGAATAACACATAAAATGAAACGGATGGTGTATTATTCTATTACCAAATTTATTTTATCCACTTTTCAATAGGAATGACTGGCGATATGATAAAAATCACTAATTCACGAACTCCACTTCAAAGATTGTTTACAAAAAATTTTTAATCTATTTATTAGTTTCTTAATTCTGTTAAAGAAAGACAATCACAGTGTCTCTAACCAACTGAACAATTCAATTTGATACATAAAAAAAATTTATTTATTTATTTCATACAATAAAATATATTTCTCATCTTCATGTAAACAAAAAATACTACAGAGTTACAAGATACCACAAATTCTATCATATTTACATATAAAAAATACATAGATTTTAATAAAGAATCTTTTGAACAACGAAAATAAAATATATTAGGGTTTACAGAAATTACAATCTAAAAAAATTCAGTTTGCATGATTTAGCCTATTTGAGTGTAGCTTGACAACGTTATCGAATACCATCAAGCAGTGATCGGATCAATGCTCACAATACTGATTATATAACTTATGTTTACATTGGTTTATATATATGCAAATCGATTTTTTGGTGAAAGTATTTGTATATTAATTTAGTTAGGATATGTTATCATGAAATATAGATTTAGTGTATTCCAAATACAATTGGATCCACCCAAATGGTACAGTTAAAAAGTATGCATTGTTAGATTACAAAATTTATATTTGATATGTTGCAGCATGTCAAAAATACAATTTTTCAATAACATATGATTTAACGGACACTATAAGTTCTAAATTAGATCTTGATGATTATATTTCTATCTAATTTCCAGATCAACATCCTATATGAATCCGACCACACCTGAAAGCTAGATGCAACCATATAAATAAGCCGTAAAATACGACATATAGCTAGTTTTGAGGGAGGTTCGAACTTTGGTATACTGTCCAAAGCCTTTTTTACTCACCATTCTACCACCACCATGAGGACTGTTTTATTTTTATAGTATAGATAAATGTATTAAATTTTAATTCTTATTTTATTTGGGATGTGTAACCATAATTTTATCCTGCTAGTCATATTATTTCCTTGTATGTTCATTGTGGTCACACACTTCTCTTTTCAGGGTAGAAAACAGTACTACTTAAGGATTGTCTGACAAAACATCCGATTCTTGAAAGATCCTTTAATAAATTGAAATGAAAAGGGTTCTTAAATAAAAGGAAATGAAAATGATTTTTGTTTCTTGTTCTTAATTACTACATCGCCTGTAAGAATGAACAGTGGCATTATATGAATTAAATGAGAAAGAAACATTTGAAAGGTTAAAGCATCTTGGTTTGTGTAACATATACAGACACCCACACATATGTGATCATGTCCTCGTTGGATCTCTTCCCTCAGTCTTTTTCACACATTGCTTAAGTTAAATTTTTAAAAAAGGTCAAACTTTCTATTCAACTTTTGAATATGGTTGAGAAAAACAAACCACAAATTTTATTATAAATTTTCATTTCAATCTCTAATTTTCTGTAACACGGGTGTCGTTCGAGTTCAAGTAGCATATTACCGCTATCCTAAATTTGTTTACACCAGGAAACTAGAAAAGCCAAATAAAATCTTTTGAATATTGCACAAAAGATAGAGAGATTCGAATTCTGATACTCTAGTCTACGAGCTACTACTGTTGTCCTAAGTAATTTTCGATCAATTGATCAACTACTAACCACGACCGCGTTGGCTCATGTGCAATTCTGAGATCGAATTGCTTCAGATTTTAACTTGAACGAGCAAGAAAGTAAAGA
>OVAX01003587.1:0-18545 GCA_900406405.1 Lepidium africanum | reverse complement strand
TACAACTGATCTCTTAATTTGAGAGAGTAGTTCAAAGGGTAAATTTGAGCATATCAGCATGTTTTCTCACGTTTTGGGATAAATTATAGATACAATATCCATGACATGCACTCGGATAAACCTCCCCCATTGCCTTGATGAGGCTAGGAATTCCGTCACTAAGAAAAACCAATTCCGAATCATCCACTATGACAGTTTTAAGAGTTGTGAAAACCAATTCCAACTCAAATCTTTCTCACCATCAACAACACCAAAGGCGATCGGGTAATGATGCAGATTTGGATCCTGCACAGTGGCAATAATAAGAACACCCTTATATACTGNGCAGATTTGGATCCTGCACAGTGGCAATAATAAGAACACCCTTATATACTGTTTTTAGGAAAGTTGCATCCACACTAATCACTTTCCTCATGTTCTTAAACCCCTCAAGACAAGCTCCCAATGCAATGAATAAATACTTGAACCGTTTCTCGTTATCCAAAACCAAACGTGACAGTATCAAGCAATGAGATTGTTGATGAAGTCTCCTTCATGTTCTCAGTGCCCAGCAGCTTCACAATCTAATATGACAGAATGTTAACACTCGCACAGGAGTCACATAAGGCATAATCAAAGCTCAGCTTGCCTAGTGTACAAGGTACTACAAAGGTACCATGATCCTCTTCCTAAGTCAGGATCTTAGGCTCTGGAGATGCGGGGTCAAGATTAGCTGCCTAGTGTACAAGGTACTACAAAGGTACCGTGATCCCCTTCCTTAGTCAGAATCTTAGGCTCTGGAGATGCAGGGTGAAGATTAGCTTTTGTGGTGAGAATGTCAGCGACCTTGTCCCTATTAGCTAAGACGTCCTTCAAGAACTACACTTGCTCAGGAACGCCATAACGACTCTCCATATTTGGTAGAGTAACACATATCTCACTCATCTAGAGTATGAAGTGGGAGAGTACTCTCTTTTGTGCTTTGGTGAGAAACCTTCCTGAGAAAGGAAGTGGAGGAGCATAGGGGTAGACTCATCATCTGATTTGGTAGTGTCAGCTCCCTTGGGTTTCCCCTTTTTGCTCTTGGGGACTTGGTTTTCAACAGATAAGACTCTACCCGGTTCAGTCACCACTGCATGTTCTCTACAGATCTCCTAATTGAATTCCTTAGCTCCTTTGCTCTCCTATTCACTTCAGCTTCTAATAACTCTTCCTTAGTAACTACAATAGCAAGTTCGAGGTACCCATCTCCATTGTCGATCAAGATCTCCTAAGCAAGCTTAGGATTTTCCTTCTCGACCTTGGTTTCTTTGACACGGAATTTCTACTCAAACTTCTTCTTCCCAAGCAATCCATGCAACCATCTTGAGATTTCTTCAATATCCATTTCTTTCTCTTAATCGTCGACAATGACAATTCATGACTCTCTCGGGTTTTGTTTTGGTTTTGTTTTTTTGAAGTTATCTGGCTTCTAGAAGCCACTTGCGCCATTTGGTTTTCCAAAGATTTAACTTGAGAAGATATGCTACAAATTCTTCCTTAAAGCTCGTTGTAACCATTATCCATTTTGGCATTTTTTTTTTAACGTCTGTGTTATTAATGAAAAGGAAACAGATTAAAGAGTTTGGAACTCCAATACAGAAACAGAGCAAAGAAAAAAATGAACTCTGCTAAAAAATAGAGACACGAAAATTACTGGATGAGTCTTCGATTATAATCACAAAGAGCTCGTAACCATGCTGGTTCACCAGCTTCAAGATACGACACATATATGTTATCCCGAATCACACTCATTGCAATGCTACGGGCTACATGATTCGCCTTCGCTGAGGAGATAGAGACATCACATCTCTGGAAATCCCGTTTCAAATATTAGATCTGGTTCAAAAATATCCGATATTTAGGCCATGATAATAGCTTCTTGAAAGCTTTGACCACAGTATTGTCTTCACACCAGATGTCCACATGAGTGATATGTAAATCACGTGAGTAGTGCCAGGTCCGGTTTGAAGCAGATAAAATTGCATCTCGAACATGGAATAGTGTCATACCAGTGTGATCCCGCAGAATCCATGAAGCACCACTCAATGGTTTATTGTTTTTACAGACTACACTAATGTTGCATTTGAGTATCAGATGCTTGGGTGCACACCATTTAACGATTACAGGTTGAAGTGTTGCCTACTTTCTCGATTTGATGTTGTACTTTTGTTACCAATCTTCCATTCATCAGCTTCTTCCGAGGATTTTGCAATTAGCAGATCTTTGTTTACCGGTACATTAGCAAAAACGTTTTGGTTCCTCTGTTTCCACATGTTCCAAATGATCCAAGGGAGGGCAGCTTTCTACCGAGAGTACGAGCTTTGGCTCTTCATCAGGTCCATGATTCTTCCCAAGTAGTCTTCTATTGTCTCAATTCGATAAGGATCATCAAAGTTGATGTTTAGAGAAGACTATACCTGCACAGCCGGATCACACTCAAACAAAAAATGTATTATTGTCTCATTAGCATGATTACAAATAGTGCATATATGATTTGTGTGCATGCCGTGAGAGTTTAAACATCCTGCAACTATAATAACATTGGATAGAGTTCGCCATAGGAAGAACTTAATCTTTGGGATAGTTTGCAACTTCCAAACTTGCTGTTTCAATGTATTAATACGCCTTGATGCTACATCAGACTGACGCCATGTGCTAGTGGATTCAAAGGCAAGTTTGTGCCCACTTTTAACATTGTAAATTCCGTCCTTGGTATATGGCCAGTACCACTCATCCTTTAAGCTTCTAGCAGGAGGTAACTTATCAACATGATCTCAAAAAGAGGGAATAAGCTCTGCATCATATATAAATTCCAAGTCCAATCTGTTAATAAAAGATCTGACACATTAATCTGGGCATTCACAATTGGTCCATTATTGATCGCCTTTCGCGAACCTTTATCAAAGATCCAATTGGCCATCCATACCATTGTATCCTTACCATTCCCTATCAAACGTACTATACCTTTATCTAGCAGTGATTTCCCAAGTATGATACTATGCCATACGTACGAGGGCCTAATACCAATACCTGCATCTCTAAAGTCTTTTGTAGGGAAATAGCGAGATTTATAAAGCCTACTTAACAAGGATTCTGGATCAGATAGAATTTTCCATGATTGCTTTGCAAGCAAAGCTTGATTAAAAACTGCAATATCCTTGAAGCCAATTCCTCCCTCATCTTTTGATCGACATAGCTTATCCCAAGCTACCCAATGAATTTTCTTCTTCCCTGCTTTTTGGTTCCACCAGAAATTCGATATGGCACTTCGAAGCTTGTTACATTGGAATTTAGAGAGTTTAAAGCATGACATCGCATAGACCGGAAGAGCTTATGCAATTGACTTGATTAAGATTTCTTTACCCCCAACAGAAAGAGACTTCTCGTACCAGCCATTTAGCCTCTGCTGTAATCTATCCCTGATGTACTATGAGAGCTCCTTTTTAGACTTACTTATACACTCAGGCAGCCCTAATATCCATTTTGGCATTCACTTCATTAAATTTCTGGTTGATGTCCACTTGACCTTTTGCGTGTAGATTCAGAAATTAGGCTAGCATGCTCTTGACCTCAGAGTCTTGAGATGGAGGGGCGGAGATCTTAGTTTGATAGACTTGCTAGTTGTTCCCTTGGTAAGGTTGCTTGACATAATTCTGTTGGTTACCACCTTGTCCTTGGCTCACATAGTTCTTTTGTTGGTATTGATGTCCTTGAGGTGGTTTACGAGGGTAAACTTGGTCTTGTGGATTCTCCACATTGTTGCTCCTGGTAGGAGAGATTGTTGTTTCCATTGTTTCGGTTCCTCCATTCCCCTTGGTAATTTTCATTGTTACCCACAAAGTTTACTTCCTTTTCAATCTCATCACAACCCTCAAAGTCTTCTTCTTGATTACTTGGCTGTCCTATATCAACTGCACCAACAAAGTTTATAGCTTTTTTTCCAACAAAGAAAGATCTTACCAAGCTTATCAATCTTGTCACTCAGCTCCTTGATTTTTTGCTCCCAAAAGCTCGGTTCTTTAGTGATATGATCGTAATCTCCCCCGTAACATGCGTTATTCTGAGCTAGATTCTCTGCTAACCGCTTTCTTTGCGTGGCGGTGAGATTGGCAAAGTACTTGTTGTTTGCCGTGTCCAATGCTCGGCGGACTGTCTCGTTCACTCCTTGGTAGAAGATGCCCACTAGATTTTCCCTAGACAGACCATGATGAGGGAAGCTCCTAGTTAACCCTTTCAACCTATCCCAAGCTTCATGCAGACTCTTGGTTCCTCCTTGTTTGAAACTTATGATATAATTTCTCAGCTTGGTTGTCTTTTGCTACGGGGAAAATTTAGTGACAAATTCCCATTCACATTCTCCTAGTTGGAGACTAAGTCTGATGGGATGTTCAGCTCCTATTGAGATGCATTGTTTCCCAAAGATAATGGGAACAAGATCTTTTTCACGGTGTCTTCAGGAACACTGTTGATCCTTACGCTTCTGCACAATCTCTCAAAGTGATCCTGGTGATCAAGAGTATCTTCCAATGGTAACCCGTTGTCCCTATGGTTCTGAACCATGTTAATCAAGCTAGACGTCACCTCAAAGCTATGAGTGTGAATGAGAGGGACATGAATTCCTAGTCTAGGTTCCCGCACATTGGGCTCATCAAAAGCTCTAATCGGTCTTTCTTCATACAGCCATATAGAGTGGCATTGTGTTGTGCTTCGACTCTATTGTTGTCCTCATCGTGATGTGCAACCTCATGTTGCTCACTATTTTGGTCATCCATACCCAAACGAGATATATGGTCTTCTCGTTCCTTGGCTCGTTACTCTCTAGCAAACCTTCTACACTCTCTCTCAAGATAAACAGATTTAAACCATTGTTATTGACTTGTCTTTGGTGGCTTCGAGTTTGCATACACCTACAAGAGAGCAAAGAAAACAACAAGAAAAGTAAGTAACAAACAAAATAAAAGGCTCTAGTCAGAAATCTATCCAAACCAAAAAGGCTAGTTGCATAAACTCCCTGACAATGGAGCCAATTTGATCACTCGCTTTTGCATACAACCAAATAAATACAACAAATACGAACAACTAGTCATTGGTTGCACTTGAGGTTCGAATCCACAAGGAGTCTAGAGCTATCACAGTCCGATTACAAGGAATCGACTCAAGCTAGGGCATATATATATTGTTTTGGATGAAAATAAAAGATTAACAACTTAAATAATAGCAAAGTAAGGAAACAAGCAATAATAAATCGATAGAAGCAATGAGTCAAAGGTTAGGCAATCTGATTCAGGGGATGACAATAGATCTAAGTAACTAAATGGGTTCTTACATAAAACACCATCCTAGGGCATGAGACTCATTATATATAGACTAATCCACTGTCGTGGCATCAACCCCTTTGTAAGAAATAAAGAACTAAACTATCATTTGTCGACCTATAACTTGACAGGCATTAAAACCTAGTTCACTAAGAAAATTTTCCACTCAAACATCAACTCTTGCTGGCTAGGGAAAGAAACCTTACAAAAAGGTTATTTCCAGCATTTCATCAAACACCTCTCATGCGACGAATCACTGCCTTCAAGATTACTAGTTGATCAGATACGACCCACCATTAAGAGCACCTTAAGTAGAGGATCTATAGATTTAGCAACCCTACCAACAAGAATATATCATTAACCCCCTAAATCTACCTAACCCTTAATCCATTAGGTGACTACTCACTGATATTCATTCACAACTCGAAGCAATAGATGAACATGGTTGAAATGATAAAGATAAGAGGAAAAGTTGGTAAGAAGAAACTCTTGTTAGGAGAATGAAACACAAGAAGATTCATATATCCATCGAAATCCTTCAAAGTCTTTTCCAAATCTTCAACACAATAAACCAAAGGATAAAGATTTGAAAAATTGCTAAAGGAGTGAAAGTAAGTGAGTTGATGGCTTGGACCAAGGGTTTTTGCTTTGAAATAGTGAAAGAAATAAACTTTAAAACGTACTGGTTCGACCTGGGACACATCGGGTCGGATCCGAAATAAAAGAAAAATAAGATAAGTGACTTTGGGTAGGGGTTCGGCCGAAGCTATGGTGGCATCGGTCGATGCTAGGTAGGCTACAGCTGGACCGCGTGTCTCTCAGACCAGATCTGTCGTAGCCTTGTCCGGTGGTGCGATATGCGATTGTGGCGTGTCCGTTAGCTTCGGCCGTGAGCACCTGGGCATTGGCCATGGCTCGTGCTGGATCAATCTATCGATGGTGGATCGGTCGGAGCCCGTTTTGGATCGGCCGCGACCACTTGGGCATTGGCCGTGGATCATGCTGGATTGGTCGATCCATGGTGGATCGGTCGGAGCCCGTTCCGGATTGGCCGCGACCCAAAGTGGATAAGTCGATCTGTATCTCCTTCTCCTTCTCGACCTTAGTTTTTCCTCCTTCCTTGGCGTTTCTCCTTCTTGCTCCATCTTTCCTTGTCATCCATCCTCATTCCACTCACTGAAACCCCAAACACCTGAAAAAGATGTAAAATATGCAAACACCTAGTTATAGATTCTAAGGATGCAAAATGAATGCAATATATCTTAAAATGAGTGAATATGCAGCTTAAATGATGTGAAAGATGCATGTGAATGCGGCAAATTACTGTGTATATCAATGAGACTGCCTACAACACTTGAAAGTGGTATGTTTTTCATTTCTTCTTTCTGAAAATTTTTCTTGTTCAGCTGTTAGTTTCTGAAGTTTAAAATGAGAAGCATTTGGAGTTTGCACTGACCAGCAATTACTCATCTCAAACAAACTTAACGCTTTATCAATATAAGGCTCTGGAGATAGAATAAAGTTTTTTTTTTTCAGTCTCTGAAGATATCCATACCCAAAGTTCTCTTACTTGCACTGGAATCCTTCATATCAATTTTTGAACTCAACACACGGCTTAAATCCTCAATACTGTTCTTGTTGACTGAAGCTATAAGCATATTGTTCACATATAACAATAAGTAGATCATATCACTGACTAGACTTCCTTTAAGAAATACACACAGATCATAGCTACGTTGGTTGAATTTATGTGCTTTCATGAAAGAGTTGAATATGTAATTCTACTCTCTAGGAGACTACTTAAGTCCATATAGGGATTCTTGTAATAAACACACCTTATATGTCTTCCCTTTCACAACATACCCTTTTGGTTGTTTCATATAGATCTTTTCTTGCAAAACTCCATGTAGAAAAGTTGTTTTAACATCCATAGGTTCTAGTTCCATGTCATGATTAGCCAAAACTGAAAGTAATAACCTGATAGATACATGTTTAACAACTGGTGCATAAACCTCGTTGTAGTCTATCCCTTCAACTTGTGTATAACCATTGGCAACTAGTCTGGCATTGTGTCTTGGTTTCTTAGAATTTGAAATACCATGTTTCAATTTGTGAATCCATTTACAACCGATCACTTTCTAATCCTTACGTCTATTTACTAAATTCCATGTAAATTGTTTATACAAGGAGTCCATTTCTTCGTCCATTCCTTCTGAAAAGCTTGATCCTTTGACTGTAAGAAATATATCCAAACCTTCTTTAAATAGTCATCTATGAAAGTTAGAAAGTACTTTGCTCTAGAGAAAATTGGTGTAACATCAGGTGATTCCCATAGATCTGAGTAAATGTACTCAAGATTCTTCTTTTTCACGTGTTTATCCTTAGAAAAACTCTGTTTATTTGCCTAAAATACATGACTTACAGAAACTACACTTTTTAATTTCTTCATGCTTTAATCGTGTTTTCTTTGCTAATACTTCCATATTCTGACTCATATGTGCCAATCTTGAGTGTAATATTTGCTCTATCTTTTAGAGAGTTTGCTTGTGCAATCTTTATTTCCTTGTAAGTAGTATAGACCATCTCTGTACTTTCCTGAGAGGATATTCTTCTTAAATTTATAGAATGTAATTGCAAAGTCTTCTCTTATGTAATTACATCCCGATTGTTCTAGTTCTGTAAGAAATCAAGTTTCTTCCCATCTCAGGAACATACTCGATGTTGCTGAAAGTAACCATAAAACCATCATGATTTTCTATAGTTAGTTTTGTTGTGCCTTTGATTGTGCAGTGGGTATCATTTCCCATTAATACCCAATGTTCTTCAAACTGCTCATGCTCAAATAGTAAATCCTTTCTTGGAGTTATGTGGAAAGTGAACCCGAAGTCTAGGACCCATTCATCTACTGAAGCAATCAGACTTACTGATAAGGCTGTATGTTCTGGTAGATTATCAACTAGGTTTGCAGAGTTTGATGACTTGCTTGATTGACCATTCTCTTTCTGAGTGGAATCCCTTTTCCAATTGACTTTCTTCTCCGCAATGCCAACAAACTTTGTCATTTGTAGATCTCGACTTGGATCTGTTTCTTTCCTTTGATTTACTTCTTTTCTTTTGATTACTATCTAACTTTGACCTTGTATGGGTTCTACCTATGCCCTTTAATTCAACTATCAACCTTTCTGATGTGATTTTCTTTTTATAAAGAACACCTTTCTAAATTATATTTGCTTCCATTGCATATGCACCAGTAATCACGTCATTCATGGTCAATGAATCTTTGGTAACTCCAAACTGCAAAGTATGGACTAGAGGATCAAATATGGGTGGTAGGCTTGACAGTAATCCAATTGCTTGGTCCTCATCTTCAATGTTCACCTTAACACTTGCAAGATCAACGCCAAATTGAGAAATCTATCAAGATTCTCATCAATCGATTTGTCTTCCTCCATTTTGAAACTTGAAAACTGCTTCTTTAGGTAGATACAATTATGTAGTGTCTTCGTTTGATAGTCTTTATATAGTGCTTTCCATTGACCATAACATTTGTGAGACACTAACTTATCAAATTTCTAATATTTCTGACATATGATCTAGGATCATATGTTGTGAATTGATTATTATTCTTCTAATAGTAATTTCAATATGTGAAAGGAGTAAAAGATGGAACCTACAAAAGGAAAAGTCGAAGTAGAAAACTTTGATGGAAAAGGAGATTTCTGGATATAGAAGTATCAGATGTTGGGACAATTAGAGATTCAAAATCTCCTTTCAGTTGTTGAAGAGGATCACTAAGAAGAACAGAATATGATTCAGTCTTCAGATTCTAGAAAAAGAAGTTAAGGTTGAGACAAAAAGAAAGGATTAAATGGCCAATGAAAGACAAAAGAGCAAGAAATTTGATAAGTTAGTGTCTCACAAATGTTGTGCTAAGAAAGATGATGCATGAAATGAGATATTCTGATGAATTGGATTGAGAATTGAATACTCCCTGATTTCTTTTGTTTTGTGAAATTGGTTTTGCAATCTGATACTCGATCCAACTTCACCGGTTATTAAAGCTTCTTTTTCCTGAACATTCTTCGCAGTTTACACAGATGTAGACTCACACAAACTCGATCAGGTATTCAACACTTTAGATGCTTCGATTCTCTCGATCTTTCTAAATCTTCTCACAAGATATCCACTATCGATTTGTAAATTCTTATAGAACCTTGCGCTCTGATACCACTTGTTGCCTAATCGTGAACCGGCTTTCCGATTACTGAGAGATGATTCAAGAATAGAGAGGTATTGAACTTTGAACACAATTGGAACACACAAAAGAGTATAGAGTTCTCTACAATTATAGGTACATCTCTCTTCAGATCCTTTATCTGGAATTTACTATTTTCTTGGTGTTTTTAGAGAGAGCTCCAATGGAAAATACACAAATACAAAGAGAAGATGAAAGTAGCTAATTTCCTAAGCTCGATCCCATCTAACTGAAAACAACAAACTCTTGTGTTTGTTATTAACAGATTATTTCCCTTGCTGGGCTGAATCTCTCTACAACCATCCTTCTTTCACCTCAAAACATATCAGCTTGTTGGGCCTTTTTCTTAATGGACCTTTAGAGCCCACATATGCGGTAATTTAAGATAAAATTATTTTGATTATATGTTACTTAATCGCTTTTTTTAAAAAAATTAATATAAAATATCATATTTGTAAGTATTGAGATATCTTCCAAAACTTACTAAATTAAAATTATTATTGGAACTAATAATTAAGAATTAGTGAATGTGGACATCATTTTTCTAAGTTATGATAATCACGAATATTTTTTACAAGCATAAAAGCCAAAAAATATATATTTATAATTATTTATATTTATCTATAATATATAGATATGATATTTGTTTGCCTTCTATTCATTTGTCTATTTAATTTGTATATGCAGTTTATTATTTTTTTTACATACTTAATATACTAAAATCAATTTATAATGATGATTCGTGTTGTATACAAAATAATTTTGATGCATTATATAATTTGTTTGACATGTGTTCATTTAGCTTGTGAGACACATGGATATCTAAGGTTTGTAGATTTGTATACGTTCATTTAGGTTTTTATATTCATGTTCATTTAAGTTCTTAGACCTATGTTCATTTAGGTTATCTAACCCGTGTTCATTTATATTTTCAAAACCCGTGTTTGTTTAACTTTTAAATTTATGGGTTGTTCATTTTCCATAAATATATAATTTTTAGTAAACATGAAATAACAAAATCAAAGATATTATATTTTGAAATGAATATGACATAAATTCAAGCAATATTGTTATTTAGATTTTTTGACTCATAATTATTTAGGTTTTTAGACATGTGTTATTTAAGTTTTTAGATTTGTGTTCATTTAGATTTGAGATAATTGCAAATCTAGTTCAATAAGATGGAGAAATTAAAAATTTAATCATTTGGAAAGTGTGAACAGTAACCGAAATGGGGAAGATACAAAATTTTTTATGGTTTTGATATATTTACAAACATGCCATTTTGATTTTAATTTTTTGAAAAAAAAATTAAAGAAACCGTAACTTAAAATCAAAACCGCGACTTTTCCTCTTCTTTTTCATCTTCTCCCACGATTCTCTCTACTCAAAACCGTTCTTCCTCTTCTTTATTCTTCTTCATCTTCTTCGTCATCTTCTTTGTTCTTTGTAGTCTTCATCTTCTTCGTCGTTTTTCTTCATCTTCGTCTTTATCTTCATCTTCCTCATCTCCGTCAAGGTAAGTCATCTTCATCTTCTTCGTTTCTTCGTTCTTCTTCATCTTCTTCTTCGATTTCAAGTCACATTGGTACGATTTAGTTCAAATTAGAGTTTAAATTGTTGTAATTACTGAAAATAGTTCGATTTCGTTGGGTTTTAACTGTTTGAAGTAGGAATCTATTAGAAATTTAGGGTTTTTTCGCGAATTTGGGATTGCAGATTCTGGGTTTTTCTGGGTTTTCTGCAGAAATGGTCTGACAACGAATTGATTGTAGGGTTTGTTGATAGTTTGTTTGTGTTGTGTAGGTTTAAAAGACAAAGGGTAAGTTTATTAGGGTTTGGAGGGTTTCTGATGTATAGGTTTTGGTGAGAATTCGAGTCTATTGTGTAGGTTTAAAACGAGATAAGAGTCTATTTTGTAGGTTTGAAGTTCACGTAATGTAGTTTTGAAGTTCGAGTTATGTAGGTTTGAAGTTCGAGTTATGTAGGTTTGAAGTGATAGTTATGTAGGTTTCAGTTTGAGGTATGTAGGTTTGAAGTTGGAGTTATGTAGGTTTAAAGTTGGAGTTATGTAGGTTTGAAGTTCGAGATATGTAGGTTTGAAGTTGGAGTTATGTAGGTTTAAAGTTCGGGTTATGTAGGTTTGAAGTGATAGTTATGTAGGTTTGAAGTTCTAGTTATGTAGGTTTGAAGTGATAGTTATGTACGTTTGAAGTTCGAGTTATGTAGGTTTGAAGTGATAGTTATGTAGGTTTGAAGTTCGAGTTATGTAGGGTTTCAGTATGAGTTATGTAGGTTTGCAGTTCGAGTTATGTAGGTTTGCAGTTTATTATCTAGGTTTTGAAACAAATTTCATGACATTATTGATGATGGGTTATATATTTCTTCAGCATCAATGGCACCAAAGGAGTACCCTGACAGACTCTTCAAGGTTGGGATGACTTGTTTGAAGACAAAGAGCTTCAATCATAACTGCAAACTTCCCATGTTTAAAGAAATGCAGCTATTGGTGATGATGCCTACACAAATATTAGGGACAATTTCGCTGTTGGTGTGGTCTTGAAATTGAGCGAGATGAAGTACACATGGTCTGCAAAGCCAGTCCATTGGCTCCTTATGAATCAGCTTCGTTGTGAAAGAAGTAATGAGATGTGTGTAGTGGTTGGTAGCCAGCCAATAAGGTTCTCTCTTCATGAATTTGAAGAGGTTTCTAGTTTGCCCTGTGGCGTGGTGGTTGAAGGAGTGGATGTGGATGCACCACATGAGGAGTTCTAAACACAGCTAGGGACGAGGCATAATGTAGGTTCGGACTTCCATGAATTGCGAAAGGCGTTCCAGAGATGCAGGTATGTAGGTCATAAGCATATTTATGTAGGTTAACACATATTAGTGATGTAGGTTTTATATTTAATGATGTAGGTTTGTTGAATAAATTCTGTAGGTTTACGCATATCTGTGATGTAGGTTTCATATATATGTTTGTAGGTTTGTAATAACTTATGTAGGTTTTGTGAGCTGTCATGTAGGTTTGTAAATAGTTATGTAGGTTTGTAATAAGTCCAGAATTTGGTGTTTTCTTATTTTCCAGAGACTGGACTAGAGAGAAGGAGAATATTAGGCCTCCATTTTGTGTTGCACATCGGTGTTTTGGGTCTGCACCAAGGGAGCAGGATCCCACTTAAAGCTGTGAAGAGGATGTTGGATGTGGAGACCTTTAAAAGGTATCCGTGGGGTCGGGATGCCTTCCAATCATTAATCCGATCCATCAAAGGAGCATCATATGGTGGGTTGACCTACATATTACGTGGGTGTGTCTATGTACTGCTGATATAGGCATTGGAGTACATCGAATGCTTCGTGGAAAATTATGGTGAGAGGATTGAAGGTGAAAACATTCCTCTTATCAGTTGGAAGACATCCATGGAAAGAGGATGCTTGGTGGAAATCCTTGACGATTAGATTCTCAACTCACATGGAAAGGTATGTAGGTTTATATAACACAGGTTTGAAACTTATTATGTAGGTTTGAGGACAATGTTGTAGGTTTCATTAAAACTGATAGTTCGAACACTTGTTTCAGGTTCGTCTCGGTAAGCACATGGTGCAGAAGCCGCTGGAGGAAATATATCCTTTCCGGTAGGGAGAGAAGAGTGAGGACCCAAAAATCCATAATCTCATTATAGATTTACTAGAGAACGCTTTTGATGAAAACGTTTTTGATTACTCAAAGAAGAGGAGGTCTGTGTTGGTGGCACCTCCTGCCAAGAAAAAAGCAAGGAAGGTAAGAGGTTTCACTGTTATGTAGGTTTAGTTTTTGTATTATGTAGGTTTCTTTTTTTTTTGTATGTAGGTTTCTTTGTTTTATGTAGGTTTATAACACGTTATGTAGGTTTCGTAGACGCAGGGTTCTGATGTAGGTTTCTTTTATGCAAGTGATGTAGGTTTATATGACATTATGTAGGTTTCTGTTAAGTTATGTAGGTTTATATGACGTTATGTAGGTTTCTGTGAAGTTATGTAGGTTTATGTCACGTTATGTAGGTTTCTATGAAGTTGTGTAGGTTTCTATCACGTTATGTAGGTTTCTGTGAAGTTACGCAGGTTTCATTTCTGTAACTAATTGAGTATGATTTATTTGTTGCAGGGTGTGGAAATTCGGGAGGTGGTGCAGGAGCATCCTCCGAAGATAAAGCCTCTGAGAAGCAATGAAAAGGAGAAGAAGAAGGAGAAGGAAATTGATGTCTCGGACGAGGAGATGGATGTGTCTCCGAAATCCTTCGTAAAGGATAAAGTCAGAGAGAAGGCTCATGCTTCAATGCAGATGGAGCAGACAGCCATTAAAAACTTTTCGAAGGGATTAGTGGCCAAGTTCGAGGATGCTGAGAAGGTAAGGGAGGAGAAATTCGATAGCTTGAAATCTGAGTTGGTCGATTTGAGGAGTAGGTTCTCTGAGATGGAAACCAAAATGATTGGTTTTGAGAGTCCCATCGGTTTTATTGGTGATGGGAGACAGAAGGTGCAAGAGGAAGGTAGTAGTGCTCGTGTACAAGCATGGGCCATGGAGGAAGGAAGAGTAACAGAAACTCCCGAACACCTAGGAAAGGAGGAGGAGGGAAAAACAAAGGACAACTCATGGGTACATGTTTCTCTTTTTTAAGGGGACATTACCCGGAAGCTAAGAAGTGAATTATGTGGTGTAGGTTTATTGATTCTGTGTTGTAGGTTATTTGTAATTTATGTAGGATCTTCGTAAGTTTTGTAGGTTTATTGTAAGTGTTGTAGGTTATTTGCAAGTTTTGTAGGTTTCAACTGAATAATGTAGGTTTAGAGAAGTTCATTTCTCTGTTATGTAGGATTTGTAATAACATTGTGGGTTTAATAAAATTTAATTATTCGTTCAGAGTGAGTCGAAGTCTTGGACGGTCGTGACAGAGCAAACTTCCAACCCCGAGAGTCCTATGACGAAGATAGTGCAATCTCACCCTACACCAAAAGCATCTGACGACACAGGGACATCTAGCACTGAACTTCCATCCGAGGGCATCATCGATATGACAGTTGATAATGATGCTTGGTTGAAGACTGCACTTAGGGTTGAGAAGGAGCAATCAACAAAGGCATCCGATAATGCGGATGCTTTGGCTATAGTGCCTGTTACACGCGATAACAGAAAAATCAATTTGGCTGCGTCACAGGTACGGAAAGTAATATAATGCTGTGAAGTAGGTTTTTCTGATGTGATGTAGGTTCTAGGATGTGGGTTTTCTGTTTAGTGATGTAGGTTTTGTGCTTGTTGCCGTAGGTTTTAAAGATGTTAAGTTGGTTATTTCTCTGTTATGTAGGTATCGTATATTTTATGTAGGTTTTCAAGATGTTATGTAGGTTTGAAGAATGTTACGTATGTTTCAAAATGATATGTAGGTTTTGTATATGTGATGTAGGTTTGCATAAAGTAATGTAGGTTTCCTATTTACAGGTTACGCATTTCAAAGGCGATTCTCTTGTCAAGCGTATTGTTCAAGGTGTACAACAATCACCAGTTATATACGATCCATTTGGTGACTGTGAGCCAGAATTGTATTCCAACCTACTCCACTACGTCAACACTGAAGAGTAAGTTCACACAATGTAATATAGCTTGTACTTAAGGTAGTAATCTAGTAGAATAACTTCTACTCATTCTCAGGTACGGTGGTGGGATTCATAAAAACACTGACTTCTACCGCCGCCTGATGACAGCCAAGCCGGATTGGCTGGAAGGAGACAAAAGATACTGTTGGTTGACTACACAGGTACATCTGTAGGTCGAATATAATGCTATGTTGTAGGTTTTTCTGACGTGATGTAGGTTCTTTGATGTGGGTTTTCTGTTTAGTGATGTAGGTTTTGTGGTTGCTGCCGTAGGTGATTTGGCTGTTATGTAGGTTTTTGTATATGTTATGTAGCTTTTGTATATGTTATGTAGGTTTCGTATGAGGGCTGTAGGTTTACATTCACGACTTGTAGGTTTGACATGTAGGTTTAATTTCTATTTTGTAGGTTTACTTCCTCGACATGTAGGTTTAGTTTCTACTTGTGTAGGTTTTCTGTGTGTTGATGTAAACTAATGCTTGTATAACTTTTCATCTAGCATATGGCCGGTGTTATGCTCATGTTCCGGAGAAGACATGTTCAGGCTGTAACGCCATTCAGAAGTAGGCGCATTGCTTTTATAGATCCGGAGTTCTCCACAATGTGGGCTTCCGAGTATGAGAAGGACTACCTCGCCTGCAAGGGAAAGAACTACAGATTAAGTGATGCCTATTCTGACTTGTACAAAGGAGAGGATGGTATGTACAGTACAGGGAGGAAATGGCTTGAAGATGTTGATTGGTTGTACATAGTACACAATGTGGGAAATGCTCATTGGGTTGCCTTAGAAGTGGACTTAGTTAAGTCTAAGGTCAAGATCTATGACTCATACATGTCGGTGATGACTGACAGTGTGATTCTAGGCCGCTGCAAACCCTTATCTCGGATGCTCCCATAGTTGATCAAGCAAATGTTGCCTGCGGCTGAGAAAGGAAAGGTGGCGCGAACCGCCTTCAAGAAGACAAGGGTCAAAGGAATTCCACAACAGAAGGAGGGTGGGGATTGTGGGATATTTGCTTTGAAGTTTGTTGAATGTTTGGCCCTAGGACTCACATTTGAAGGCTTGTCCGACGACATGATTCCACACCTTCGAATGAAGTATGCAGCTGAGACTATGGATGAGCTTCCTGGGGACTGCGAAGTCATCATGAGCGGCCCAAACCCACTGCTGCAACAGACGTCGTTCATCACTGATAGTCAACCATGAGATGATGTAATTATGTTATGTAGGTTTTAGTTTAGTTATGTAGGTTTGATACTATCGTAATGTAGGTTTGCAAATATCGTTATGTAGGTTTGCTAATATCCTAATGTAGGTTTAAGTTTTAGTTATGTAGGTTTACGATAATCCTACAAAGGGCAGCAATGTCTGTTTCACTTTCAACGCCTTTGTAGGGTTAACGTATATGGACCTTGTAATCTTTTGTAAAAAACTATCTAACTATGTTTATGAATTTACTTAGTAAAGTTCTTTATGTTAAACACATGTTTGGTTATGTATATTTAAGTTTACGAACACGACATGTAAGTTTACAAACAGAAACAAAGAATTATGTAGGTTTAGCCACCCACATGATGTAGGTTTACGAACTAGGTTTATGAACAAGAGATGTAGGTTCACGAACAATAAATGTAGGTTTTGGAATAGAAGCTGTAGGTTCAGAACATAAAATGTAGGTTAACAGACAGGAAATCTAGGTTTAACAATATATACATAATGAATGAAGGTTATGAGCAATTATGAAGTCTGCGCTGGGCAAGTCCGAGTGTTATGGCCCCCTTGAGAACACTTTTTACAAGTGTGCATCTTCCTTGGTCGTTTAGACTCAACTACATCCTCCAGGACGCTCTTCATTCTTGATTTTTTGGGTCTCCCAGCTTGTTTACGAATTGTTGGCAGATTACAAACCTTCCTAGCAACTTCATCAGGAACAGGAGTAGAAGCATCTCGAGGTTTAACATATTTAGCGTACACATCGTATAGATACGATGTATGGTAAAAGGGATGAGTGAGAGAGACAATTTGAAGACTTACACTTTCAGCGGCAGCTAGGGCATAGACACATAGAATTTTGTCTAGGTCATACCTCTTGCATGAACATGTTCTCTCCGTCAAGTTCACAACATTAGATGAAGTGTTATTTGTGACTTGTGTTTGATGTTCATCTATTGGTTGGACTTCATATTGTTTTGCTTCCGCAACTCTTCCCTACAAAAAAGCATCACTCAAAAACTACTTCATTAACCTACATAACTACTTTATAAACCTACATAACTACTTTATAAACCTACATACATGAGTGTGGTAAACCTACATCACTATTACGTAAACCTACATCAAATAATTAAATGACCTACATCAAACTTCGTAGGGTAGTAAACCTCAATTACAACTACTTAAACCTACAAATCAACTACGTAAACCTACATAACTACTTCATAAACCTACATACCTGATTATAGTGAACCTACATTTATCGCACTACGAAACTAGTAACAATTTCATAAACCTACATAACAACTTCGTAAACCTACAAAAACTACTTCATAAACCTACATAACTACTTCATAAACCTACAAAACTACTTCATAAACCTACATTACTACTTTATAAACCT
This sequence comes from Lepidium africanum, assembly GCA_900406405.1. Lineage (NCBI taxonomy): Eukaryota > Viridiplantae > Streptophyta > Magnoliopsida > Brassicales > Brassicaceae > Lepidium > Lepidium africanum. The sequence continues at coordinate 705 of OVAX01003587.1, read as the reverse complement.
ACATACATGAGAGTACTAAACCTACATCACTGTTACTAAAACCTACATCAAACGAAAAAATACCTTTAACACTTTCTCAACACCAGTAGTGAGAGTGGTTGTCATTAAACCTGCCTTTTTCCTCCTATCAGCAAACCACCGTGTTAACATGGACCTTGTTGCATCAATTAGTTGCACAATTGGAAAGGTCCTAGCTTCACTCAAGGCATGATTTATTGATTCAGCAATGTTCGTTGTGGTGATATTGTACCTATTACCAGGGAAATGTACACGATTCCACAAACTTACATCAGCCCTGAGTTAGTAAGCATGAAGAGGAGGATTGATGTATTGGATTTGTGCCATTAGGTCATTCAAATCTTGTAACCTATACGCCGTAGCAGCTATCTTAAACAGCTTGAAAGACTCACCCCCCTAAACTTCATGAGGATATTTTTCCTCAAATGGTAGGTGCATATACCCCTATGAGCTAGTGGGTATACTTTCTTTATCGCATTGCCTATTGACCTATGCCTATCAGAAATGATTGCCAGCTCATCATCGTCAGGGATAACATGATTTAGTTGCCGGAATAACCATTCCCAAGATTCATCATTCTCGGTGTCAACAACACCAAACGCTATTGGAAATATGTTGAAATTTATGTCTTGCATTGTGGCAGTGAGTAGAGTACCTTTATACTTTCCTTGCAGGAACGTACCGTCT
>OVAX01003586.1:239-18551 GCA_900406405.1 Lepidium africanum | reverse complement strand
AGCAATTTATGCATCAAACAATTATTAACTAGGGCATTGAACTTAGCAAATGGATCATTAATCTTATGATGCCTACTCATTCCCATGCAATCCTAAAATGGAACTAAGACTCAATCCTAAAGAAAATGGTATGTAAATGCAAACTATATGTATGCTTGTTTTTGTGCTTTTTTTTTTGAAAATTGTTTATGGNAATGCAAACTATATGTATGCTTGTTTTTGTGCTTTTTTTTTTGAAAATTGTTTATGGAAAAATCGAAAAAATGACTCAAGAAATAGAAAACAACAAAACTAAAAACATCATTAGCCACTAGGCTCCCTCCCCCGGACTTATTTCTCACTGTCTTGGTGAGATAACAAGCTCAAGAGATGGAGACCTCAAATACAAAACATAAAAATGCAAAAAAAAAAAAACTATTTACAAAGTTAGTGATTGGTACCTTGTTCAATGATTAGGAGTCCCATATGTCGTCTCCACATTGGGGTCGATGGAGATTGCATCCCAATCTGTTTCTCTTTGAAGAGGGATCTCATCTCGACTATGAACCGATCCTTGTTGTTCCTCAACTCTCTCGTTGACTTGTTCTTCTCTTGATGTAGGCGCTTCTTCATCATCCGAGACATACCCTTGAAGAGTCTTGATCTTTCTCTTTATCCAACCTAGTCTTTTGATGGTCTTGAATTGGTTCTTGATGATGGTGATGAGTGATTGATCCTTTGACGTCCTTGGTGTAAACTCAACGGTTGGAATTTCCGATCCTAGCAAATCTGAGGCATTGTTGGGTTCATTAAATGAGGAGGCTTCATCCGATTCTTCTTTCTCTCTATACTCAAATACAATATTCTCCAACTTGTTTAAGGAAGTCTTCTCCGGGCATGGCAAAAGGATAGTCTTGAATTTTTCATTCCTTTTCATATAAGAGAAGTATCTTATTCCACCCTTCCACACCAAAGTCTTGGTTCGCACAAAGTAGCTCCCATCCATTGGTTCAGTTGCTTTATCCACCAAAAATTTGTTGTAAGGCAATCCCATATGCTCCCAAAGTGGCACTATTATTCCCGTCATTCTACAAACTTGCGCATTCCGCTCATTAAACCTAACCTTGAGCATAGAATTAGCAAAAATGCATCCAAGGTTGACATTGGTTTGTGGAGGTTCATCAATGTATGGTGTGCCATCTTCTTTCTTAAGAAACGTGTACAAACCGGTGTACAACATACAAATCTCAGTCGTAGTTATTGTTCCGGTCTCACTCCTAGAGCAAATGGTGTTGGCCAAGAATTTAGCTACCACTCGGATGGCCGGATTCTAAATCCAACGATTTTTAGGTGAACCACTTAATCGCCCAGTTGCTATAACGTTCCAAAATGAGTTTGCTTCATCAAACCCGAAGATACCCATGTTCTTCTTCATATGGAAATCCATAGACTTCACACAATTCCTTCATTGTAATGCTATGCCTCTCACCATGCATCTTGAAGTGTAATGTGATTTCATCCGGAATTGGGTTGTTTTGATCCTTGTAAGACAATTGAACCGTTCCAAAGAATTCTCTTGCCGGCTCCGGGTATACCAAATACTTCAAGGTTGCAAACTTTTCCAATCATATGTTCTTGAGGATAGCAAACACATCATCTTTGATTCCCATTGCTTCAAGTGTCTTAATTCAGAGGTAATGAGTGGGTTTGTAAGTAACCACAAGTTGATTGTTGTAGGATTCTTGCTCGGCTTTAGAGAAGGGAACTGGTCCTCTTGGAGGCAAATCCTTAGGAATTGCCTTCTCCTTTTCGCTAATCTTCTTCTTTGGTCTCGGTTCACGCTCTCTTGGACGCTTTGCATTCTTCTTAGGCACTTCATCAACCATCTTCCCTTTTCCTTCTGATGTACTTGCAACCTTGTTAGCATGATCATTATTCTTTGGTGCCATTCTTTGATGTTGCTTGGCAAAGAAAATGAGTAAACTTGAGAGAAATGAAGAAAGGATTTGAAAAATAACTTAAAAAAATTTGAAATCTAACCTTTAAAATCAAAATTTTTTTTTGGAGTTTTAGAGAGAAAAAGTTTTTGTTCTTTGCAATAGTTTGAAATGCATGAGTGAAGAAGAAGATGAAAACCATAAGCCCCTTTTTAAAAAAAATTTTGAAAATTTTATTTTTCATAAAAGCACTCGAACTGCCAGCGACAAGTGTTGGTCGCGGGTTGTGGATGGCATGATCCACGAGGATCTCTCGATCGCGGCCTCGACCAGTTTCGTCCGCGGGTCGCATTCTCTTCATATGCGGGACTCTCTCGACCGTGGCCTTGATCTGATATGGTTGTGGGTCGTGTTGAGTACGATCCAGGGGAAGCTCGCGAACGAAGCCGCGACCGGATCCGTCTGCAGGTCATGGTCCACTTCTTCATTTCTCCACTTCAATCTCCATTTCCTTGATTTTTTAATGCCCATTCACTTGCAACCTACATCAAAATCAAACACCAAAACATTCCAAAGATACCACAAGACTCACAAGACAAACATGAACCAAATCAACAAGTTCTAAAACAAAAATTAAAAACAATATTTACAAAGGATATGCTTGGGATTGCCTCCCAAGTGTGCTTGTTTAACGTCTCAAGCTCGACATTGTTCCCCACGTTTTTATGCGGTTAAAGGGACGGAAAGTGGATTCTTCTCCACTAATGCGTCCTTGAAGCTTGTTGAAACCCCTTTGTCAACCAAACTTGATGAACTTACCTTGTCAAAACCATCATCCGAAACTTCCTCCAATCTTGGAACTTTAATTCCATGCTCTCCATAGTCGATCATACCAAAAAACGTACCAAGTCTTGGCCTAATGGGATAAGCAATTTGGTGATTAACCTTCTCAAGCATAATCACATTATTCACAAAGTTGATCCATGCACCAACGGTATTTAGGAATGGCCTTCCCAATATGAATTGGATCTTGCAATTCTTGTCCATCTTCACTACCGCAAAGTCCGTTGGAATTGTGCAATTCCCTATCTTCAACGGATAATCCACTAGTCTTCCAACCGGATACTTTGGAGATGAATCTCCGATAGAGATCGGAGTTTTATACTCGACAATACTGGCTCCTAGCCTCTCCACTATGTCTAGAGACAAAACGTTGATACTAGTGCCGGTGTCACACAAAGCATTATCAAACACTATATTTCCGAGTGTACAAGAGATTACAAAGGACCCTAGTATCCTTCCTTCTTCAACACCTTAGGCTCCAGTGTCATAGGAGTAGATTCTCCTCCATTGGCTAGTAGCTTCTCAACTTTTTCCCGATTAGCTAAGAGTGCCTTCACAAAGAGAATTTGAGCTGGAATAGAGTGGAGATTTTCTGCTTGTGGCAATGGAACTCCAATTCCAATCATATTTTCCTTAAACCTTGATAACATACTCTTTTGAGCCTTGGTCAAAAATCGCCCCGGAAATGGAAGTGGTGGCACATAAGTAGGTTGTTTATCCGGTTTCTGTTTCTTATCAACTCCCTTTGTACCTCCTTCCTTATCAACAGTAGCTTCATCATTCAAAACCCTTAGCTCTTCACTAGAATTCTTCTCACCCTTCACTTTAACTTCCCTTGAAGCTCTCCTTTCAACACTAGCAATGATGTCTTCAACCTTGGCAATTTCCCCAACCTTTTAACCGTCTTCAAAGCAAGTTCTTCTTCCAACTTAACCTCTTCAAGCTCCTTACCCTTATCAAATGTGGCTGCTACCTCTTCCTTCACAACTCTTCTTACTAAGGTTTCAACCATCCCAATTTTCTTACTAGCCCTAATCCTTTCATCCTCTTCCTCACAAGCCAAAACTCAATCGTCATACTCTTTTTCTTCTCCAAAAAGGACCATTGCAATCTCCTCTAGATCCCTTTTTTTATCCTCCATTGAGCAAATCACATTGCAATACTCCTTCGGGTTTTGCTTGGCTTTCCCCCGAAGTTTTCCTTGTGGCCTTTAACTAGAAGAAGCTATTTGAGAAACTTGATTGTCCAAGGTCTTCAAATGAGAATAAATATCACTAAACTTGGTCAATGACTCATTGTAGTGCATGTCCACTTTACTCTCTATCTTGTCGAACCTCTCATTGTTTTCTTGTTGACCTTTTTGTTGACCCTCAACAATTTGTTTCAACATGAGCTTGATGTCCACATCTTCACTAACTTGTTGTCTTGGATAATTGTCAACTCTTGGTTGCACCAGAGGTCTTTGGTTTTGAACGTTAGGTGGTTGTGATCGACCTTGAAGTCTCCAATGGTTGTTTTGGCCTTGATTGGTTTCCATAAGGCCTTGGTTGAAACGGATGGTATGAATTACCCATTGGTTGCCTTGGTGGATACCATTGATCTTGAGGATTCGCCACATTGTTGTTCCTATAAGACAAGTTGTTGTTATGCCATTGGTTGTTATAGGGTCGGTTGTAGCTATTCTCTTGATAACTATTTTGATTTCCCAAGTAGCTACATTCTTCTTGAAACACTACACTACCCTCATATCCCAACTCTTGTACAACTTGCTATCCAATACCTACTTCACCGACATAATTAACTGAGTTTTGAGTTCCTAAGAAGATCTTACTCAACTTGTCGATCTTGTCATTAAGTTCCTTGTACTTTTGGTCGCTTGAATCTGAATCTCTAACCGTTCGATCATAATCACCACCATAGCAAGCCTCACTTTGAGCTAATTTCTCTATTAGTTGTTCACATTGATCCACCATCAAACTTGCAAAGTTACCATAGCTGGCCGTATCCAACGCTATCCTATAATGATCAAGTGTACCTCGGTAAAATATCCCTAGCAAATTCTCCTTTGGGATTCCATGATGTGGGTAACACCTAATGTACTCCTTAAGCCTTTCCCAAGCTTCATACAAGTTCTCATTACCTCTTTGCTTGAAGTTCGAGATATCATTCCTAAGTTTGGCCGTCTTTTGCTTTAGGTAGAACTTGGTGATAAACTCCTTCTTCACCATATCCCAAATGGAAACCATCTCGGAAGAGACATTCCTTTCCCATTGAGCCACTTTATTACCAAGTGAAAATGGAAAGAGTATCATCTTGATAGCGTCTTCATGAACTCCATTCATCTTGACCATTCTACATAGCCGTTCAAAGCGGTCCAAGTGGTCCAACGGATCTTTAAGAGGTAGACCGTTGTATTGTTAATTTTGTGCCATGTTGATCAAACTTGATTTGATCTCAAAGTTGTTAGCCGCTATGCTTGGAGTAGGAATTCCATAGCTTAATTCCTGAAGATTCGGCTCATCAAAAGCTTCAATTGGCCTAGCATTGGCAAGAGGTGTCTCAAAACCGGGAGGTCTATTTTGTACTCCCACTCCATTAACATCAATACATGGAGAAGTTGGTTTAACAGGAGGGACTCTTAAGTTCTCCATTCCTAACCAATAGAGGTGATCCTCTCTCTCTTTCTCTCTCTCTCTCTTTCACCCGTCTTTCATTAGCCAATCTTCTAGTAGATCTCTCTAGAGCAAGTATATCCGAATTCTCAATTATGGGTCCTTGTGAGCTTCGAATTTGCATACACCTACAAGAAAGACAACAAAGAAGAAACAAACGACAAGACAAAAATTAAAACCTAAACTAGTACCTAAAACTTATTGGCAACGTTAAAACTCCCAAGCAACAGGGCCAAAATTGATAGCGAGAGATTTGCATACTCAAAACACAATCAATTAAAATTTATAATCAACAAATGCAATAACAATCATGTCATTCTCAAGCACTTAAGGTTCGAACCCAAAGGAGTTGTGGTTGCAACAATAGGGATGCAAGGAGCTATGTTAGTCTAGAGCAATGCGAGAAATGGATGATGCAAAACTAAAAACTAAAACAAGAAACAAACAAAACAAGAAACAAGCAAATGCAACTAATCATAGCCAAACCATCAATCAAAGCAAACAAGATTAAAGCAAGCAAAATGCAATCAAAATTAAGCAAGTGAATAACAATATGATAAAGGCGAATGATCTAGGCAATGGCAATCAATCTAGGATAGGGCAAATGAGTAAATGATGAAATAGGGAGACAATATATGCACCACCTAGGGCATGGAACACAACAATCAAAGTTAGATTAGCCCACTCTCATTGCACTAGTCACTATTCAAGAGATATGACCCAACTAAACTCTCATTTGTTAGATCAAGACTCCCAAATGCTTTACAAACAAGTCCACTATGACTTAATCCCATAACTTCATCTCTCAATGTCTATAGAGAAAGATCCCTAAAATAGACATTCGGGAATTTCATCAAACACCTCTCAGGTGATGATCTACCTAGCATCTAAATCTATGTGGTCAAGATGAATCTAGCATTAAGATCTCCTGGATAGGAGGTTCTAACTATCCTTAGCATCAAAAAATCATAACCAAGTCTTAGTTCTAGCCAAAACCTAAATCATTCTAGAAGACTACTTACTTATGATCATATTGAAACCAAACAAACAACAAAAGCAAAGCATAATGAAAATAGCTAGAGAATAAATAAGAGATTCTTAATTAGATTAAGAAATGACCCAGAAAATGGATCATCCAAGAGGATCTCCATGTTGATTCTCTACAATCTTCAAAGATGCTCTAGAGAGAAAAGAGAGAAAAAACTATAGCTAGATCTTAAAAACTTTAGATGATGAAAAGCATATGTGTTGACGGTCCATCCATGTATTTATACCCCTTGGGATTAGGGTTTTAAGTCACTTAAATCAGACCACTAAACCGGGACAAACAGGTTTTAATTAGAAAAAGTTCAAAACATTTTGTTGATGGTTCACGCGTCCGCGGGCTGTGCAGGTCGTGGCTTGGTCGAGGAGTCTCGAGGTCACGGGCAAAACAGGTCACGGGCGGCTAGAGATTTGTGCTATGGCTGAAGTCCGCGACCGGGATGGGTCGCACGACTGATCGCGGGAAAGGTCACAGATGTTCGCTTCATGACCCGCGACTAGTGCAGGTCACAGGTCCGGTCGAGAGGTCATGTTCGGATGAGGATTGCGGGACAGAACGGGTCACGGCCAGATCGAGAAGTCACGTCCAGATGAGGGTTGCGGGACGGAACGGGTCTTGGCCGGATCGAGAAGCCACGTCCCGCGGGTAGCATTTCTTTCCAGCGACCATTGCGGGTCACATGTCTGGTCACGGCTTTGGCTTGCGGCTTTGAGCTTTGGGCTGCCACTTATGGCTACAGATGGTAACAGGTCCCCGTGACCAATGCAGGTCGCGGCCAGACCTTGTGCACTTCTTCAATCCTCGGTTTTATCCAATTCTTCAAGCTTTTTCTCTGGGCCGTCTCCTTTCTAAACATAGTCCTATTCTCCAAGCATCCAACTTCTTTATTTTAGCTCCAATCTCCATAATATGAGGTCCCAATCACCTAAAAATACCGAAAAACAAGAAAAAGTACAAATGCAAAGGCTAATGACATTAATGCATGAAAAAGACCCTATGTGGACCTAAAATGACATGAGATGCAACTAAATGGCTAGAAAATGATGCTAAAATGAGATGAAAACTAGGCTAAATACAAGACACATCAGGGACACCTTATTCTTGGTCCTTGGTTTATAGAGACCTTTTTAGTCTTGGCGCGAAGGGCGAGTTTCGAGCTTGAGCTAAGATTTCCCCGATCTCCAGTGTCGAGCTGGTAGCTTGATGAAATTGAGACCTCATGTCCTCCATCATTCTGTATACGATTACTGCATCCATTATAGTTGGCGCTTGTTGCCTTGACGTGTTCTGAGTTGTAGACTGCCCTGGTCCCGTCACGTTGGTTGGTTGTGGACTCGACACTACTCCAAACAGGTTTCTCTGGACGCTAGCCAATACTTCTCCATCTGGCCTGTTGTTTTGTGTAGACAGGAGGCTACTCTCATTTAGCCGAGACTCAGTTATGTCAAATATTTCCGAGTTTCTTTGGTCAGAAGCCTCAAATTGCGCTATCATGTTGCGCACCAGATTTTTGATCGTAGGTGGTCCTTGAGGTGGACCAGGGAGGACAGCAACTTCTCGAGATGATCCGAGAGTTGGATCAGTGCTTTCTTGGAGGTTAAGTTCCCTCCTTTCTGATGAGTTGATGGTTATTTCGTCTTCAACCATCTTTTTTTTTTTTGTGCACTCCTTGTTCCTGTGTAAAGAATTTCTTCGATGTCTTCCCCATAGATGGCACCAACTATTATAACTGGGTCTAGCACAAAGGACTAAATCTGAAATCTGATAAAAGAGAGGGAAGATTGGGCAATGATTCTTGAGAGCTTTGAAGAAAAGAATTGTATTCCAAAGAAAAAGATGATTGCCGAGTACAGTTTGCTAGCTTAATGTCTGTGTCAAAAAGTCGATCCCCTTTTTGAAGGATCCGCTCCTCCATTTATAGATCATAGAGGCAGTTACAAAGTAGATTGAATAAAGGAAAATATACAAATTTCTAGATAAGATCGTATCTAGAAGATTCTTGCTAGATTTTCGGAAATTTTCCACGTCGGAATAGGAAAATTTTCATTTCTTTGCTTGTTGACGTGTCGCCCGACTTTTTTCAAGCTTCATCGTGCTTCCGAGAAGGAATTCTTCCGCGTTGACAAGAATATCCGAGTTGAGACTTCGATATTCTTTCCAAGTTCAATACTTAGTATTTTGTCCATTGTTTCCCGTGGACCGAAGTAGCATCTCGGATCCACCTCCAACACACATGTGTGTTTTATATGAAAGTTAGTTTTTCATATAAAAGTTGATTATCAGTTATTAATCTTAGACCATCTCCAATGATTCACTTTTTTTTATTCTTCTAAAAATAGAGTTCACTACAAAAAGAGTTCTCTAAAAATAAAGAAGGGTTTACTGCAATAATTTACCTTATTTTTTACTCTAAATAAATATTTTATTACTATTTTGTTTTACTATTTTATTATTAACTAGATATAGACCCGTGCGATTCACGGGTTTTATGAAAAAGTTTGATATATATATATATATATATTTACACGTATTATATTTTAGATAATATTTAAGAATCCTGTTGATTATTAATTTGAAATCCAACTTTATATCATAAGATATATATACACGTATTATATATTAGATAATATTTAAGAATCTCCTTGATAACTAACTTTTGAAACTCAACTTTATATAATATAATTTTAAACCTAACTTTATATAATATAAAACTAAAATTTTTGAATAGTTAAATTTGACGTAGAAAATTTCGTTGATTACTAACATTTGAAACCCAACTTTATATAATAGTTTTTATAATTATAAATAAAGATAATTAGTTATAGTCCTTTTTGTGGAAGGATTGTAAATAGAGACAAATATTTTGTGAATTATATAATTCTTTAAATTTAAAAATATTTTAAAATATATAAAAATACCATAAAATTTTGGATCATCGAATTTGACACGTGTAAGAATCTCATTGATTATTAAATATTGAAACTCCACTTTATATAATAGATATAATATGATACTCCAAAATCTTATATTATTGGATTTGACATGTATATGAATCTCGTTGACTATTAAGTTATGAAACCAAATTTTATATAATAAGATTTAAAAATATCTTTGATAACCAATTTTTGAAACTCATTTTTATACAATAGAATACTAAAAAATTTTGAATCATTGAATTTAATGTGGCAAAATCTCGTTGATTAATAATCTTTGAAACCCAACTTCACATAATATGCTTTTATAATTATAAATAAAAATAGTTATTTAAAATCCTTTTAATGGTAGAATTGATTATTGGATTTGACATGTGAAAGAATCCTATTAATTAGTAACTTTGATAAACCTTACTTTGTATAATAAGATAAGATTTTTATTCTATAATTAGTAAGATATAAATATTTATACTTTTTTTTTACAATTCATTTTTTGTGTTAGGATTGTGAATAAAGATAAATATTTCTTGATAGAAATAAATATATTTTAATTTTTTTTTAATAGATAAATACGCAATATTTTTTGATAGTTGGATTTGACATGTGGAAGAATACTGTTAATTAGTAACATTAAGAAACCTTACTTTATATAATAACATACGAATTTTTGTTTGATCATTCGATTTGACACTTGGAAGAATCATGTTAATTAGTAGATTTGGGAAACCTTACTTTATATAATAAGATAAGAGATAAATATTAATTATTTTTTTTTATAATTCATTTTTGTGTTAAGATTGTGAATAAAGATAAATATTTCTTGATAGAGATAAATATATTTTGAAATTATATTTTAATTTATTGTTAAGATTGTGAATAAAGATAATTTTTTTTATTTTATAATTAGTAAGAGATAAATATATACATTTTTTACAATTCTTTTTTGAGTTAGGATTGTGAATAAAGATAAATATTTCTTGATAGAGATAAATATATTTTGAAAATATATTTTAGTTTATTTTTATTAGCTTAATACAAAAAGTTTTCTGATCGTTGAATTTGACACGTGTGAGAATCCTATTAATACTAACTTTGAGAAACCTTACTTTATATAATAAGATAATATTTTTATTTTATACTTAGTAAGAGATAAATATTTATATTTTTTTACAATTCTTTTTTTGAGTTAGGATTGTGAATAAAGATAAATATTTCTTGATAGAGATAAATATATTTTGAAAATATATTTTAGTTTATTTTTATTAGCTTAATACAAAAAGTTTTCTGATCGTTGAATTTGACACGTGTGAGAATCCTATTAATACTAACTTTGAGAAACCTTACTTTATATAATAAGATAATATTTTTATTTTATACTTAGTAAGAGATAAATATTTATATTTTTTTACAATTCTTTTTTTGTGTTAGGATTGTGAATAAAGATAAATATTTCTTGATAGAGATAAATATATTTTGAAAATATATTTTAGTTTATTTTTAATAGATAAATACAAATAATTATCTGATCGTAGGATTGGACACGTGTAAGAATCCTGTTAATTACTAACTTTGAAAAACCTTACTTTATATAATAAGATTTCTAAGATGTCCCTTTACTTTTTAAATCTACATATTTACTCATTCATATTAAATAGTTAATAACAAAAATCATAATTAATTTAAAATAAAATTTCATTACAGCACACAAACGATAAAATACATTTTTATTTAAGCATCATTATTTGATCATATAATTTTGTTTAAAATAATAATAAATTATAAATAAAGGACCATCTGTAAATAAAAAAGGCATATTCTAAAAATAAATGAATAAATAAAGTCTTCCAAATTTAAAGAAAATATATATATATATATATCTATTTTTAGAGCGATAAATAGAGGACCATTAGAGATATCTTTTTTCTAAATATAAAAATTAGAGTGAAATTTAGAACATTATTAGAAATGCTCTAATAACTACAAAGCTGATTTTCAGTACTGCAATGTGTGTCAGAATTTTCAGAAATCATGAACCATGTACCAATACACGTTGGTTTTTTTGTATTTTATAATGAATAACTAGAGTTGATAAAAAGAAAATAATAATTTGGTCGTAAAAATTAAAGACGTTAGTGATATATTTTTAAAATTTTATATAATTACAAGTTGTATATTGTGGACACTTTAATTTATTGTCAGAATTGGTCGTATTTTGTATAAATAAATAAAAATTGAGCAGCAAATAATTTTGGCGAACAGAGAAAAATGAAGTAGGGAAACAAATGTGAATTGAGAGTCAAAATATTTTATAATACCATGATAATATTGGAATTTTCTGTTATTCAAACATGTGCCCAATACTTTTGTTAATTACTTGCGTACCCAAAATCTTTATTATTTACATGATTACCTTTTTGGAATGGGCATGCATGGTAAAACTGGTTTTTGATCTCTGTATAAAGCTTTGATTGGTAAAGCTTTTTGTTAAGCATAATGTTCTTGAATGAACCAATCATATTTGTCTATTTTAAAATTTTCAAATATAATTGGTTTCTACAAGAGCATTATCCTCAACAATGAAGTCTTACCAATCAAGTCCTAAGTTAAAGTTCTATGTACATTTTTAGGTGTTGATTGATCATGTAGATCGGTGTATGTATAGCCATAATATAACAAACTTGAATACTCCCATATATATATATATATAGCCGGTCCGACGTTGTCGAGGACCCTATTCAAAACTAAATTTTTTTTCTTTGATTTCAAGCAAAAAACATCGAATCAAAGGTACGCGAAATGTTTAAACCAAACAAAAACTGGAAGAAAAAAGAAAGAGAAACAATCTCAACTACGAGTTAAATACAACTTTATGATTATTTTTGCATTATTTCCTGCTATTTCTTAATAAGATATAAGAAGTTTAAGATTGAACAAGTGAAGAAACCTCACGACCAAAAAAATAAAAAAAAACAAGTGAAAGAACCTAATTAAATTATTAATTTTGATTGAAAAAATTTATGCAAAGTGAAAATCACTTTAATTTCTTTTTTGAAACGACAATAAATTCTAAAATGAGAATCACTTCGACATGGGAGGGGAATCAATAATTTTTTTAACCAAAAAAAATTACTAACTCTAAACTTTTAGGGTTCTAAAATTTTTTGGACCTTAATCCATCGCCTAAGTTGTCTATGTCACAAACCGGCTATATATATATATATATATATATATATAGACAATAACTGAAAATCAAACTGAAATGATCTCTTTGTCGATCGAGGGCCGGTCTGCTCATCACTCATTTGTCTAATTTTATTTGGGCATCTTTTATGGAATATTAGTTTTAGTGTGAATATTTTTTTCTTTTTGTTTTAGACATCAAACCAAAAATTATAGATTAGTCCTTGTAAATCACATTTTAGAAAATAAGGTTAAGATGTTTACTATATTTGGTTATTTTGCACTACACGGTTACATTAATTATTGTTAACTAATGTGCAATATATACATTAATCAAGAAAGACAAAGGTTCTCCCAAAGAGTAACAAATCATTGAGAATGGATCAAATCCACCTGCCTTTTCTGTCAACCAAATGTCAACGTGTCCCCAACTCTTTAGATGATTAGACTTTGTACATGTTTCTAAACATAAATCTATTATTATAAAGTAAGGTGTTTCAAAATTACTAGGATTTTTCTACGGATTAAATTAAACGATCAAAAAAATTGTATTTATATATTAAAAATAAATTTATCTCTATCAAAAAATATTTATCTTTATTTACAATCCTAACATAAAAAATAATTGTAAAAAATATAAATAGTTATCTTTTACTAATTATAAAATAAAAATAAACCATAATAGAAGATATTGTCGATAAAAGAATGAATATAATTACAAAAACAAATTACCTAAAAATTTGCAAATCTTATTATATAAAGTTGGGTTTCAAAATTTAGTAATCAATAGGATTGTTCCACATGTCAAATCCAACGATCCAAAATTTTACAGAATTTTGTATATTTTAAGATATATATGTTTTTAAAATATTTATATTTAACATAAAATATTTATCTCTAATCATAATCATAACATAAAAAGTATTATAAATGATAAATTTTATTTTTAGTTATAAAATATAATTATATAAAGTTGAGTTTCAAAAGTTAGTAATTAACAAGATTTTTTCACATATCAGATCCAAAGATTTAAAAATTTGTAGCATCCCATTATATAAATTTGGGTTGTAGAAGTTAGTAATTAACAATATTCTTCTAGCTGTCAAATTCAATAATTTAAAATTTTGCAGTATCCTTTTATATAAATTGAGTTCAAAAGTTAGTAATTAACGAGATTCTTCTGTATGTCAAATTCAATGATTCAAAGTTTTACAATAAATCGATGTCGTACTCCAGTATTTTTTGAAAAACTTACAAGTAACCCAGATATAAAGGTGGTGACTAAAAACCCAATTCATAATTTCTGAATAGAAAATTTATGGGGTCTTAGGAATAAAAATTTGGATTTTATTGGCATAGGAAACACATCACATTATGGCAGGGTGAAATCAATAGAAAAGTTCCTCGATGGTCATACAAATTAATAGGTGATTTGGAAGAATTGGATCTTTTGGGTCTTCCAATATCAATAGGTTGATTGTTTCGCTCATGTATCTTACAAAAGGAAAAATTAGTAATCAACGGGATTTCTAAATATTACCTAAAATATAATGCGTATATATCTATATATCAACAAAATTCAGAAAACCCGTGCATAGCACAGATCCATATCTAATATATATATACTAAGTTGTTGTTTAATTATTTATTTTGCTCAAAAGTTGTTACAGCATATATATCCTCATGATTACATAAAAAAAATGCTGCAATTACAATTTTTTTTTTAATAAAGCAAAACAATATGAAAGACACGAAACTGAATGGCATGCTCCTTCCTTCTTCTAATAATATATCTATTTTAAACCCAAAAACAAAAAGAAATATGATTTCATAGAAATTAGAATCAATAAGTTAAAATACAACTGAAGTGCAAAATACTTTGTAGCTGTCATAAATTGGGCAAAACTAATTTAATTATTGTTTCATTGTAATATACTCTATATATACTTGATCTAGAATTGGTAAGAGTTGATTTGGTGTTCAAATAAATTTAGCACTACAGATTTGGATAAATCTATGTTTTGTGTATCACTTGTTGGCACTAAATAATTTACTATGTAATACATTCTCATAAAATTCACTTAGAGTTGGTCTTAAAACAATAAGTTAGCACCAAATCATTGGAAAAGTAAAAGCCAATGCTTTATAGTTCATAGTGAATTAAAGACTACTAGTATAATATAGCACCTTGTAATGAATGACTTGTAATAGACATTAACTTTAGAATTGGTCTCAATGTAAACTGATTCATACAATACTAATCTATAACACCAACTACAAATAATTGGGATGGTCTATATATAAAGACCTTGGCGTACATAATTAGATGAAGTACAAAGAAACCCAAAGTCATAAATGGAGAACCCTTCGTGGAGCAACAATGACGATATTTTCGACATTGGATCATCTTCCTATGCTACATTAAGTTATAGGCAACTGCCATACACTGCTGCAATTTCTTGTAACTCGTTTGAGTTTTTTTTGACATTGGCACAGATTATTATAGGCATACTTGTTCTAAAAGGGACAAAAGGTGATTATTCAGAAGAAAAATGGATCATGGCTTATGTTTCTGTTTGTTGTCTCAATCTCCTCATTTTATGTTGGGGTTTCTGGCAGATCCATGACCCCTCACAAATAAGGTATATTCATTTTTTTTTTTTTCTTTAGCAATAAGTTATAAACTGTCTTTTGTTTGATATAAGATTTGTCATTTTTTCAACTTTAGTTTTCGATGCAAATCAAACTATAAAATCGAAAATAATACGCAATATAACATTTCAAATTATATAATTATGATAACAATATATCAAATCAAAACAGGAATTCATATAAACTATTAAAGTTTTGAAAATCCAAAGTAGGTGACTGTTAAAACTCCTTGAAATTTTGCATCAAAGTTATATTTTATATTATTTTTGATTTAATAATTTGATTTACACGTTTTAGAGATAGAACAATTGCAAAATATGACGCGTTTGAGTTTGAGGGTTAGTTTTGCAGTAAACCTTTTTTTTTATTTACTACGATAATGGTTATTAACGATTTGCAATTGACTAGCAGAATCCACCAGGTTATGGCTTGTTTGAGTGCGATAGTTGACTCATTCTTCGCGGTTTGGACTTTGGTCTTCTTGTTCGTTTTTATTTTCAGCTCATCAGATCTAGATCATTCTAGTGATCTCTTCCGGTGCGCACTAAACAGATATTTATCATAATAGCCCAAAGAATAAAAACAAAAACAGAATTAACATCTAAATAATTGTGTTTTGCAGGTTATGTTTGGCTTTCCTTATAATCGGTGGGATTCGATATGTGCTTGCTCTGGTTATATTTGTAGCGCTGTGTTGTTGTGGCTGTTGTGCTATGTCTTTGGCTGTATGTTTTACCGCAGCCAATTAAACTCATCCTAACGCTTGGTTAATATCATCTTTGTTTGTTTGTTTTTAAATAATTCTTATCATTTTCTTTCTTTTTCCGAGTACAATGTTTGTAAATAAGTTTATTTTATATTTGATATATATATATATATATATGTGTATATATATAATTTGACTGTCAAAAGTAAATGGTATTGATATATATATATATATATTTGTATATTCTATTTATCTAAACTTTATAATCTCAAGAGTATTTAATTTGGACAGCGTTGTCTCGCTGTCAGAATTGCTCATAATTATAGTATTGTAATGTGCATATGTTGGCAAAACCTCTAAATTTTCATTTGTGTATAATTTAAATATCCATGTGAGGCCGTTTTATGTTTTGATGGATCGTGTAGAGCGGTATATATAATCTTGGCTGGTTTTACTTCTAGCCAATTGATGAATAATCACAATCGGAAGACTTTGTGATATAATTACCCACAAAAGTTTTCACAGCTTAATGTAGATGTATCAGAATTTCCCCAGATGTTAATTAAGAGGCTTTAAAAATAAATCGTTTATAGATTCAGAAAAACAAATAAATAATAATAACTCGACTGTTGGAGGTGGGATAATTATCCCTCTCCAAACCCATTAAGCAAGTTGGGCTCGACCTTGTTCGGACCAAAGGATGGACTCAAGTTGGAGACCCGACACTGGCCCAGATCCTCGAAACCACCTCGCCCACGTGGTGCTAAATCTTCGTCTTAGCATAATTGATTGCTGACATGTAGGCGACTGGTTAGGATTTTCCCTATGCGAAGACTTTGCACTACTGAATCAGGAGTAAGAGTTGCTGAGCAGAGAGAAGTCGTCTTATAAATAGAAGAGATCATTTATAGCAGAAGGGATCCGAACTTTGGCCAACACACACATCTCTCTTCCAAGTTCAAATCGGCATACCAATACAAGAATGAAGGTTGGAAATCAACCGGATTTCCGATCGGTTCAGTTCTGTCGGAAATTTTCCAACGGGAAAACTAACCGGAATTGATTAAGAAAAAAAGTTGAAGGTACGGTCGGAAACCGTCAGAAATTTCTGATTATTTCTGATAGTTTGTGACTGGTTCAAAACCGGTAAAACCAGTATACTGCTGTCATACGCAGAAACTATCATAAACATTGTAATCAATTTTTACTTTAATAAAGTTTCACAATATTACAAAACCTCCAAGCCCTTTCTACTCTGATTAGTAGCGTATTCATTATTAATATTTTGTGCCGGTCTTAGATCAAACATCGACCAAAACCTCTGCATTTTGAAGAATCTGTGATAGATTGTAGCTGTCATAAATTGCGTAAAACTTATTTTAGTCATTGTTTCATTGTAAAACACTTCATACTTTGGTCAATGTCCAGTTGGTGTTTAAATATTTATTCAGCATTTTGGACAGATTGATCTGTTTTATGTACTCGTTGTAATTAGCACTAAATATTTTTTATAATACATTGTAAAAGACCGTAACTTATAGTTGGTCTTAAAAACAATAGGTTACACCAAACCATTTGAAAAGTAGGCTTTGTGTTTCATTGTAGAAGACTATAATTAGTACTCGTCGAATTGCAAATCTAGTTTTAAAGCAAAGGGGAAATGACAAAAAAGATAGAAATTGCAAATCTAATCTTTCGAGGTGAAATAAGGCAATTCTATTCTTGATTTCGTGAATAACCAAAAAAATATTACGCAACTGCCATTAATGAGAAATTTCACATCAGTGCGCAGACGTTTTGTAGGTTATGTAGACAAACTGGCATCATTTTGTAGGTTTCGATTGCAGTTATGTAGGTTCTAAAATATCCTTTGTAGGTTGAGTGTTTGTGCATGACTTGTAGGTTTTCGATTGCTGTTATGTAGGTTCGAAGGGCAAGCTTTGTAGGTTTTCGATTGTTGTTATGTAGGTTTGAAGGTCAAGCTTTGTAGGTTTTCGATTGCTGTTATGTAGGTTTGAAGTCAAGCTTTGTAGGTTTTCCGAGATACCAAGCTTTGTAGGTTTGAAGTCAAGCTTTGTAAGTTTTCTGAGATACCAAGCTTTGTAGGTTTTCGATTGTTGTTATGTAGGTTTGAAGGTCAAGCTTTGTAGGTTTTCGATTGCTGTTATGTAGGTTTGAAGTCAAGCTTTGTAGGTTTTCCGAGATACTAAGCTTTGTAGGTTTTCGATTGTTGTTATGTAGGTTTGAAGGTCAAGCTTTGTAGGTTTTCGATTGCTGTTATGTAGGTTTGAAGTCAAGCTTTGTAGGTTTTCTGAGATACCAAGCTTTGTAGGTTTTCGATTGTTGTTATGTAGGTTTGGAGGTC
>OVAX01003585.1:0-18554 GCA_900406405.1 Lepidium africanum | reverse complement strand
TCATAAAAATTATAAACATATATATATATATATATATATATGAATTAATTTGTTTTATAAATTCACCCAATAACAAAAACAAATTATAGATTCTCTATATACCTCATATAGTTTTATATCAAACAACAGAAATAAAATTAAAAAAAATTATCTAATAATTGGTGAATTTAGAATTTATAAATATCTATATATATAAAGTAAAATGGCTCTTTTCTAAATAGTCCTTTACAAAAAAAAAATACATTATCTTCAATCAACAAAATATAACTTCTCTATTCTTTTAAATAGATAATTTGGTAGTTCTAACTTAATATTGTCACCTACTAAAATTTTATCTTCTCAAATTTTCACTATATCAATATAAAAACTTATCATCCCTCTTTTTTTCTGATTGAAAGTTTGTCGAAATTCTCAACATGTCATTGCAAAACTTTTGTAGTTTTGGGAAGCCTATAATGTCAAAAAGGTGGAAAGTTCACATAAGTTTCCACATGTTATTCCTTAATGAAAATATATAATTTCTATAGTTTAAGTAGTAAACTATCTTATTAAATTATAAATTTCTACATACTTTCTCCTACTCTTACATTAAAATCATGTCTGAAAAACGGGTCACTAAGTAGTATTCATTTAAGAGTGAATTGCTGTACTACCCATGAACAAAATTGAAATTGAGTATGTACACATCAACAAAAACATAGGCTTCTGTAGCCCAAAAGTGGCCCAAAAAGCCCATGCCCGTTTGTGGTTTGGTCAAGAGAGAGAAAAAAGTGGGTCCCATATCGAAGTTTTGTCACTCAGCGACTTGTCACCATCCTGAGAAGGTAGTGTAGCGTGTACCAGGATGTGTAGCTTGTATCTTATAGTGTAGCGTGTATCAGATAGTGTAGCAGATATTGTAGCGCGTAGCAGATAAGGTTAATCTGATAGTATATCGGTTATCAGGTAGTGTAGCGTGTGTCAGATAGTGTAGCAGATATTGTAGCGTGTAGTAGATAGTGTGTATCAAATAGTGTTGTGTTTATTAGGTAGTGTAGCGTTTATCAGATAGTGTAGTGTGTATGATACAGAGTAGCAAACATTGTAGCGTGTAGCAGATAGGCTAGCAGATAATGTAGGATATAGTGTTCAAGTTATCAGAATGTGTAGAGGATATTCTAACCAATAGCGTGCAGGAGGTAGTGTAGCGTGTATGAGGTATTGTAGCAGATAATGTAGGTGATCGTGTGAAGAAAGTGTAGCAGTAAATGTAACTGGTACAAGATTTTGTAGCGTATAAAATATAATGTAGCAGATAGTGTTGAATATATACACTATTCATCTTCTTCCTCCTTTGCCAAATCCAAAGTAGGACCTTGACGGGGGTGGGAGTAGGATTAATTTCACATCTATTAGGGAACCCAACTTGTAGAGTAAGGTTCATGAGATGGTGCGATTGAAGCTTCACCAAGGGGGATTCGTGGGATGCCAAATCCAAAGCGCCATGAAGTTTCAACAAAGAGGTAATCAATTGTGTACCCGTGTTAATCCTACGCCGCCGCCGCCACCGCGGACTACCCTTTGTCCACAACACACACAAAAGACTTTCCACCGTGATGGAGCTACCCTACGAAGATCCTACGCTGCCTCCGAATAACGAGAGAGCGAAACTTAAATGTTTTTGTCAGGTGAAATGGTTTTGGGCAAATTACCCGTGTATTGAAATGGTTTTGGGCAGGATTTAAATTGTATTTGCGCTTACTGGGCTATAAGTAAAAATTAAAAGGATAGGTACATATGGGTATTTAGTACATTAATCATAAAAATGTGGGTATTAGCCCAAATAATTCTTCATTTAAAATGTAAATCACCCAGTCCCAATAAATATAACTCATGCTTTTGTCTTTGAAAGGAATTGAATGAATTTTTGTTGACCCAAAAAACCATAAAATAAAGAACTCAAAATCTCAATTTAATATAAAAATACTCGGTGGATTGATACAGATTGTTTAGAAGTTTTGAAAATTGTATATGTTCCATTGGATTGATCAATGTTTGTAATTTACTTGGAGAAGTTCGGGAGGCTGAAGAATTTGTTTACAGCTTTAAAGCAAAATTGTAAAGTAGATTAGCTAGCGCATAGTCTTTAAAAAAGTATACTTTAGTAAATTTTATATTCGGCTCAAAAAATCAATATAAGTTAGGAAAAGGTTTAGAAAAAAACATACAGAGTTATTATTACTTAACTTACAAACATATTGATTATTTAACAAGTTCAAATTTATTTTTATATATAGAAAATTATATCATGAAAATTTAATATATGGAAATTACTACTTTTTTTTAATACTTAAAAACTTCCATTACTTAAGAATCAAATGTCTCATTTCTGATATTTGAAGATCTCTTATGCCTTGTTTACATATAGTATTTTTTACCGGCCGAATCAACATATTTTTTGAAGTCCCGTAACTCTTCCTCTTTTCTTCGAGCTTTGATGATGGCTGGGCGGAGGCTTAGTCCTTCCGCAAAAAAGGGCGAGGATATCGAGATCCTTCCTAGTCGTGCAATCTTTTTCCAGCATTCCAGACAACATCCACTTTGCACTCATTCGTTAAGGATAACTTTTTTTTGTCAACCTTATTTATTTTTTCTATTAATAGGATCGACAAAAGCCTATCCATAGCTAAATTGTTTTTACTGCAGCTAGCAGGATAACTTTCTTATATGTAGTATTAATTTTAAATGTTTACCTTTTTTGCTTGTTTGCCTTAATTGCATTGGATATAAACGAAAGGGAAACATTAAGTTGGAGAAAGCGAGAAAAATAGGAACGGGATCTTATTCCCGGTTCTTATTTACTATTCTTTTTTATGTTAGGATTCGATTCCTTCATACAATATGATTCCTTATTGTTTTTGGATTTGAATCCTTCATATAATATGATTTCAAATAATTATAAATATTTTGTGATATACTTATGATTATCTTCCTTTTTTATTTTTACTTATTTTAAATAAATCTAAGAAAATTTTGGATCGCTAGATATGACACGTGGAAGAATCTTATTAATTACTAACTTTGAAAAACCTTTTTTTATATAATAAGATTTGTGTTATAGTCATGATTACTTTCCCTTTTTATTTTTAATTATTTTAAATAAATGCAAGAAAATTTTGGATCACTGACACGTGGAATGTTAATTGTTAACTTTGTGATGTAAAACGTTGGAAGTATTATTACTGAATTTCTCTTGGAACCAATGATACCAAAATTTCCTATATAATAATTACTAAGTAAAGTTCCAGAGAAACAACCCAGTTTGACTAAAATGGTGAGAATTGTGATTGGCTTATATTACTAATAGCAAATTAAAATATATATATATATATATATATTTTTTGTTACAAACTTGGTCATCAAGTTTATAAACTTGATTGTCATGCTTTTTCTTATATTTTAATATAGTTTATTGTATTATTTTTTTAGATGTGGAGACAATTGTCACTAAACATAACATAATAGTCAAAATTTTAAATCTCAAAAAATGTTCTTTATATCTTTCTAACATTTTTCTAGAATTTCAAATGTGTTATCAGGTCAAGTATTTTTTTATAGCATTTATATTGTTATTATTTTGTATTAACAATTGGATCGATAATGTTGGATCTAAAAATCAATATTTAAACTTTATCATATGAGATTACACATTTAGTTAGAATCGAATTCCAATGAAAAAAACTGGAAAATGAGTATTAACTTGTTGGCTAAATTTACTGTTCTATTTTAATATAATTTTTATTTTATAAAGTTTGTAGGTTATATAATAGTTAATAAATCGATAAGCTGTCATCCATGAGTCATGCAATCACTATTGAATTCTGAAGAAAACAAAAGTGCGTTTGAGTAAGGCTAATAAAATATACGAGTCAATTAGAATGCAAAAGCAAGTCCTCGACCTTAAAAGTTTGAGTCAATCGACTTGTTCCATAAGCATAATAAATAACCAATTAACTGATAGCATCCATTATTACACTATTTCTTTTCTTATATATATATTCAAGTTTGCTAACCAGTCCGGATATTAATTAGATCTTGATGATTGATCCGATCTTGGTTAATTTCTTGACTTCGTCGGTTACAGTTTTAGTTTTTTCTGGTCCTAACTTTGGTCTTTTCTGTTTGATCGATTTGTACGTTGGGTCGACGTTAAGCCTGTGATTTGCTATTTTTGGGTCGATTCCTGACATGTTCTTCACTGTCCATGCGAATGTCGTCACGTTCTGTTCCAAAAGTTAGATCAGTTTTTCCCGAATTGTTTCAGATTGATCCCGATGCTCACGCACTTGGAGGGATCAGTCAAGTCGATATTGACGAGTTCGACATTTGACTGATTCAGTTTCTCTAGAACAGAAGGTTCCGTTAACGCTTTCTTCTCAATGGTTGTTGTGATCATGCAAGATTTGTTCCAGAGCTTTAACTCGGCAATGAAGCATTTTCGGGACATCTTTTGGTCACCTCGTAATGTGTATACTCCTTTGCTGGTTGGGCTTTTCACACATTGGTGATAGGTTGAAGGTATCGCCTGCATTGAGTGGATCCATGGCGTTCCAAGGATAACGTTGTAGATCAGAGGTTTATCTACGACCAAAAATTTGACCCATTTTCTATCCTGGCAACTCGGACTGCAAGCTTGATAGTTCCGATTGCGTTTATCGTGCTTCCATTGAAGGCGGTTAGCGTCCTCTCCACCGGTTTAAGTCGGAGGTCGAGAAGTGCCATCTTATCTAAGGTCTTTTTAAAGATCAGATCCACCGAACTCCCTGTATCGATGAGGATTTGGGATTTGTCGCAGTCTGCTACTCGTAGTTTTACGACTAGAGGGTCGTTATGAGGGAAAGTGACTCCTTCTGCATCCTTCGCTATAAAATTTATTTCCGAGTTCATCGTTCCAAAACGCTCCTCGTTTTGTTCGATGTTAACTGCTAAGACGACTTTTCGTTTGTATCTCTTGATCGACCCTATCATATCATTGCAGAATTGTAGTTCTCCCATGATTACTGTGACTTTTACTCTTGGGTTATCTTCGTCTTCGACTTCATTATCCTGTTTTTGCTATTTTGGAGTTTCTTTATTGCCTCCTGTTTGGCCCGCCGATTTACTTGTTGCTTCTCGCAATTCGGCTTCTTTTCTTTTCTGTGCTTTAAACTTCTCGGCTTCTTTCTCCGAGAGTTTAACTTCTCCTTTACTATATTTCTGTTCTAGCAACTCTTGTAATTGTTTGCATCTTGAAGTAGCATGACCCATTCTGTTATGGAACGCACAGTACTCGCTCCGATTGTATGTGTTGTTGAATGGTTTCCCTCTTGGCGGATGTTCCCCTTCTCCGACTTGGAAAGCATTCGCCGAGTTATACTTTTCCTTGTAGTTATGTTGCCTTGGTTCTTGGTACTCCTCCTTTGCTTCTATAGACCCAGTGTCTTTGTGGGTCCTCTGGATCTTCGAGAGGATCTGTTTTTCCTCCATATACTCTGCGTGGAGCCATGCTCTACATAGAGCATCCGAGACGGTTTGGCCTGTTGACGAAGAGGTCTCGTCGCAAGGCCTCATCGGTGACCATTCCAGTTCTTAAAGCCACGATTACCATATCGTCACTGACTTTGACTTTGGTTAGTATCTACTTAAACTGCCCAAGATATGATTTAAGGGATTCATCGAATCCTTGCTTCAGGGACCTCAACTTGGAAGTCAAAGTATCTTGATTCATGAATTGGCATATTGCTTCATGAAGAGTTCAGCGAGTTGGGTAAAATTGCTGATCGATCCCGCCGGTAGCTTGGTAAACCATGTCAAAGCGTCGCGAGTTAGATGTTTGGCAAATAACTGAAAGTATGCCACGTCTTCTTGATTCGAGTTGTAGGTTACTCCAATCATCATGATGTTGAAGGTACTCATAAAGTGGACTGGGTCAGTTGTTCTATCGTACATAGGACATAGGACATCGGATTCCGGGTACTCTTTTCACTGAGACCCTCTTTAGTCTCACTGCGAATGGAGAGTTCCGAGCTTGAGCTAAGATTCTCCTAATTGCTGGTACCGAGCTCGTGGCTTGATGGAATTGAGACCTCATATCCTCCATCATTCGGTATACGACTGCTGCATCCATCATTGTTGACAACAGTTGCCCGAGTGTTGGTTGGCCTTCGAGTTGCGCTTGGTCGAGTACGTTTGTTGTATTCTGAGTTAGAGCTTTTGTGAATAAATTACGCTGGATGCTAGCAATTATCCCTTCGTCAACTCTATTGGTTGGTGCGGCAGGTGAGCTCTCTCCGTTCGAACGAGACTCTATTCTATCTAGCATCTCTGAGTTTTGTTTATCGTTAGGTTCAAATTGCGTAATCATGTTACGTAACATGTTTTCAATCGGTGATGGTCCTAGAGGTAGGCCAGGAAGCTCAGTGCGTTCTTGGGAGTTGTTACAGACTTCTCCCTGAGTCTGAACTGAGTTCGGAGGTGATCAAATTGGTGGATTATCATTGTTGTCTTGGAGACTTGTCTCCCTTCGCTCTGGTGAGTTGATCGCGACGTCGTCCTCCGCCATTCTCACTGCGTAGATTCTCTTCACTCCTAGGTTAAGGATTCCTTCAATGTCTTCCCCACATATGGCACCATCTGTTGGAACCAGGTTTAGCACAAGGGTTCTAAACTGGTTTCTGAGAAAAGATGAGGAAGATTGGGCAAGGATCCTTCGAGATTCAGAGAGTAAAAAGTTCTAGATTGGTTGAATGTTTTGACGAGTTGCTCTTATTGCTTATTGTATGCGTAAGATTCAATCCCCTTTTTGGAGGGTCTCCACCTCTATTTATAAACCATAGAGGCGGTTACAAGTAGATTCACATAAGGAAAATATACAATTTTGACAAGATTTGAACTTATCTAGAAGATTCTTGCTAGATTTTCGGAAGTTTTCCTTTTCGAAATAGGAAAACTTCCATTTCTTCGTTTGATGACGCGTTGTCCGAGTTTGTTCAAGCATTGATGCGCTTCCAAGAAGAGATTCTTTTGACATGAATTTATCGTCCAAGTTGAGACTTCAGACTTTTCTCTTGAGTTAAACACTTAGTGTGTTGGTTCATTGTTTCCTGTGGACCGAAGTAGGATCACGGATCCACCTCCAACAATTGACCTCCTAGACTCGAAAAATTCAAGTCGGAATTTCCAAGTCGGGAAGTTTCCTGCTTCTAGAACCTTCGGTCCATGTGTCATTCTGCGATTGGAGTAGTCAAACAGTTTTCCTCGATTCTCGCCCACTAAGTAATTATAACCGTTTGACGTCGTTTCGGCTTCCGGTAAATTTTTATAAATACCACTTCATCTCCATCTTTTACTGCTCAAGTAATTTTGCTAAGTTTTCTTTCGAATTGCTTTGACCTCTCTTGAATTTTCTTCCGACTTCACACTTTTTCTTGCACCTTTTACTTTCTTCAAAATGGGACTTGATGATTTTAGACTTCTAAACGTTGATGACAGTATCAACACTGCCTTGGATGGGATTAACACCCGTCTTTCTGATGAAGCTTTTGGAGCCGCTCGTCGTAATACTGCTCCGATTCCAAGGGACATTACCGAAGTCCCTTCGTCTGCTGGTCGTGGCTCTTCGCGACCTTCAAAAAGGGCTAGGGCGGAGCCCTTAACAATTTCCTCTGCAGGAGTGGTTACTCGATCTGTAGCCGCTGGCACTCCTCGCGGGAGGGGTAGGGGACTCCCCGACTTTCCCTTGTTCATGATCATTCGGAGCTGAGGTCAATCCTTGAGTTCCGAACTGAGTGTGCTGATCTGATGCGTCAGATTAGAACGACGTTGCTGCCTCTCTCTCTTCCGGATCAGATGGAAAACTGCGAGGAGTATGAAGAGGTTTCCTATCTTGCCTTCCGGGTGAGTTGTTTTCAACATTTCTTTCGACTTTGCCTTTTAGTATTTAATTTTTTCTGATTGAAGTGTGTTCTTTTTCTGCAGCTAATTGCTTGCCTTAACGGTATTATGTACCAGCGGGAGAGATCCTGTGTCAACTCGGATGGAAACACCTGAAGAAACCAAACCTCTTCTGGTCGGGCTGGCCAGAATCAACTTGAAGCGGTTGCGGCTCAATCTCGAGTCACCGTCGCCGTGGAGGAAAATGCTCGTCTTCGCGACGAGTTGAAGGTCGAAAGGGAGAATGTTCTGCGTCTCACTGAGCAGAATGCCGCCCTGACTGAGTTGCTCAAATGCGCTAAAGTCGACCGCGGTGATGTCTTCAAGTCTTTTGAGAAGACGAGTGAGAAGCTTCTGAAACTTCATACCGAGTTGGAATCCATTAAGGATAGGTTCGACGTCTGACTTGGCAAGCTCGTCAACGACGAGAAGAAGAAGATCTACAACGACCTTGGTGCTCTGCTGTTTGAGCGTTTCAATCGGATTGGTGCGTGCTTCCATGATTTCGACGTGAATTTGGAAGCTCGGTTGTCGTAAGCCCAATATGTTGGGTAAACGAACGTTCTTCGTCTGCTGACTAACCACGGCGTGGATATTCTGGAGGCCGTTTCCGAATTGATGGCCACCAAGTTGGAGGAATAAACCTTTCTATATTTTTAGAGAAAAAATTAGAGTGAACAACTAGAAATGGTTTTAGTAGCATACTATTCGGTATAAGAATTTCTGGTTACTATAAATAATTGAAATGTCATTGGCTATATCAAAAAGAGAGTGGAAGTTTCTTGCTCAAATGATAATACGTAGATGTTCATGTTATGGATCAGATTTTATCGTAGTATTGTTTGATGTTTTGTTTTGAGATTATGCCGAACCAACAGTTCAGGTTATAGATCACATTTTATCGAATTATATGTTAACTAAAAAGTATAGCGGATGTGACATTTAAATGGTTCATGTGACCCCATCATTTATAACATGCATGGCTCTATCCATAACGCAACCATACAATGCACGTACGTTACATTTCAAAGTATAGCTAGCGGATGTGACATTTAAATCACAGATGTGAACAATGTCCATGAACATGGGCACTAGATAAGATCTAACTCCATGATTACAAGATTTGAGTTCTTTGTCTCATTAATGAAATTTGTACCACCCCTCTCTCAAGTAGCCCATATGTGTATAGTGTCCATCTATGCAGTTTATTTTCTATAAATATAACCAAAAACTTTCATAGGCCATGACAGAAAAACCTTATCTACTAATGGCTTACATAGGCTTACTTGAAGTCTTCATAGCTTTCTTTGTCTTTATCTTCTTACATTCCTTGATCCACAAGAAACACCATCAACTCTTACCTAGAAACTGTCCAGTCCTTGGGATGCTTCCTGGTGTGCTCATCAATCTTCATAGGATTAATGCCTATGTCGCAGATATCCTCGAGATCTCCAACTTGACTTTTGTATACAAAGGTCCATGGTTCTCTGGAATGAACATGTTGATCACTGCAGATCCTGCAAACATTCGATACGTTTTCAGTTCCAACTTCTCCAATTACGACAAAGGACCAGAGTTCAAAGAGATGTTCGATTTTCTAGGAGAAGGAATCTTCACTGCTGACTCAAAACTCTGGGAAGATATGAGAAAATCCGCATTGGTTATGTTTAGCCATCAAAGGTTTCAAAGCTTCTCTATAAAGACCATCACACGTACAATCAAAAACGGCCTTGTCCCGGTCCTTGATCATTTCTCAGAGGCGAATTCGGTTTTCGATTTACAAGATGTTTTCCAGAGGTTAGCATTCGATGTAACCCTTACTCTAGTAACGGGTTACAACTCGAATACTCTTTCAATTGAAATGCCAAAGAATGAGTATTCAAAAGCTATGGATGATGCTGAAGAAGTTGTTGTATATAGACATGTTAAGCCTATGTTCTTGTGGAAGCTACAAAGATGGATAGGACTTGGAGAAGAGAAGAAAATGACAGAAGCTAATGCTGCTTTTGACAGATCATGTGCAGAGTATA
Source organism: Lepidium africanum (assembly GCA_900406405.1). Classification (NCBI taxonomy): domain Eukaryota; kingdom Viridiplantae; phylum Streptophyta; class Magnoliopsida; order Brassicales; family Brassicaceae; genus Lepidium; species Lepidium africanum. The sequence continues at coordinate 8,574 of OVAX01003585.1, read as the reverse complement.
TATCTGCAAAGAGAGTGGAGCTCATAAGAAATCAGTCCAATATTGAAAATGAAGCTCAAGATGAAGATATATTAAGCTTCTACCTGAAACTAGATACTTCAAAGTATGAGCTTTTGAATCCAAAAGACGACAACTTCCTTAAAGACATCATCAAAAGTTACATGCTTGCTGGAAGAGACGCCATTGCAACAACTCTCACTTGGCTCTTTTGGCTTCTAGCCAAAAATCCTGAAGCTGTGACCAAGATCCGTCAAGAGATCAACACAAATCTATCAGGATCTGCCCAGAGTTCTGATTCAGATAAGTTAAACAAGATGGTGTATTTACATGGTGCATTGTGTGAAACATTACGCCTTTATGCTCCAATTCCATTCGAGAGAAAGTCTCCTCTTAAGCAAGATGTGCTTCCAAGTGGACACAAAGTTGATGCCAATTTGAAGATTTTGTTCTCTGTCTATGCATTGGGGAGGATGAAGGCGGTTTGGGGCAAGGACGCCACTGAATTCAAACCTCAGAGATGGATTTCTGATAGAAATGGAGGCTTGAATTCAAAGCATGAACCTTCTTTTAAGTTCTTTGTGTTTAATTCAGGTCCAAGGAATTGTTTGGGGAAAAATTTGTCTTTCTTGCAGATGAAGATAGTGGCTATAGAGATCATCCGAAATTATGAGATCAAGGTCGTTGAAGGGTACAAGGTTGAGCCAGCTTCTTCCATAATCCTTCACATGAAACATGGCCTCAAAGTCAAAGTTGAAAAGAGATGCTCGCTCTCATAAACTCACACTTGTAAAGATATTACTCATAAAGTAAAGAACAATATTACCAAACTTGTAAGAAATCATTAAAGTGAATGAAACTACATATATTTTGTAAAATCTGTGAAGACACCACTAATCTAAGGACATAGATCTCAGTCTTTTCAAGTAAATAAGTGTTCGGATATTCATATCCATAGATTTGTTGGGTTCATTTAGATTACCTTTAATATAAAAAATTATGTCCTAACTAATCTACAAACTGAAAATTTTAAGGTATTGATTTTAGGCCTCTGCTTTATAGATAAAATGAAAAATATATGTATCCGAGAAATGTTAGATGCAATTTATGACTGATTACTTTTAGAGAAAAGTATATCAATTTGTGAGACCCTCCCAATATGAAATTGGTGCATAAAGCAAAACCATAATATATGACCCACATAATTAACAATTTGTTTAGAAAAATAACAAAATAATACACCTACAACTCTCAAACTTGAGAGTTTGTAATCAAGAAAGAAGCAAACAACACCTATACTACAAACACATATATGTAAATTTGATGTCCCTAAAATATTAATATTAATTTTTTGCTTAAAGCAAGGGTTTTACCTGCTTAAAGTAAAGGCCGACTCTATATGAGTGATTCATTACAAATTTATTTTTGTTGGAAAGTTCTAATGGGTTTTCGACAAACATTAGCTTCATTGGAAATTCCGTTTAATCGGTCAAATATTGTTGTAACATTTAAGATTTGAGTGTAAAGAATATCTCACATTGAAGAAAAGAGCATTATACTCTAATTTATATAAGATATAAGTTGAAAATTTTGTCATTATTAGTTGGTATGTTTTCTTTTGATCTTGAGCATAATGAGAGAACTTAGATGGCAAGGGAAAACTTCATTAAAAATGAGCCGAGAGATCTTATTTGCCATGAGTTTAGAAGGAGAGGTTCATAGCAAAACAAGCCATCAACATAAGTAGCAACGTTTGTATCACATCTCGGAATAAACTTCCATATGGCAAGTTGCTAAAGAAGATGATGATAGCTCACCTTCATTTTAAGAGTGAAATCAATGAGAAGAAGAAATGCTTCTAGGACCACATGCATACCTTTGAATGTGAGGATAAGCCTTTGAGGACGTGTCCCTAAAAGAGTAGATCAAACTATGATTCTCGAATCTCTTATGTATTTTCTATCCTAGTTCGACTCTAAAGAGTCATGTTACCTCATTTGATAGTGTCACGGATTTGGAGAGGGAGGTTTGACTATGAATCGAACATTTTTAGCATTTAAATGTAAAATAAATCAATAACTATATACAACTTTTGATATTCACAAGCATTTTGACAAAAGAATACAACGTTCCTATAACAAAAAAAAAGAAATAATATAACATTCAAACGCATGTTAATAAGTAAACAAATTCACGATATTATAACATTTAAGCTACCAGAATTGTGTGGTATGTAAAATTTGAAAAATAAAAATTAAAAATGAGATAATTGTGTGGTAAAAGAAATCAAATATGAAAAAAATGAAAATATTAACATAGTTTCTAGTGTAGTGGTCGTGTGGCACCACATTCTCAATGTGCCGTGAGTTAGGTAAGCAAATTGAGTGGTGTTCATTTTGGTAGATTCATCTTCGTCCATATATATATATATATATATATATATATATATATATATATATAAGTTTTATAAAGAAGCCAAATTTGATATGTTATCTTTACATTTTATACACTTGTTAATCCGATTATTTGATATGTCCATTTATATAAAGTCAATTCTCATCTAGTTTCTAAAATATATGCTGATATATAAGAAATTTAGTGATAAAAACATTTTCTTTCGTTTTTCATAGAATGTCACTCTAACACAACTTTTTTGTTTGTAAAAATATATTATTTTGTGATAATTTTTTTAATACTAATTGTCATTACACACATAACTTAGGGGTAATAAATTAATTTTATTTTTTCTTAATTTTTATGAAAATGTGAAAATGATACTTCATGAGAAATGAAAAGAGTATACACGATAATATAATATTTATAAAATTTTCCATCAAATGGTTGAATATACACTTTTACATTATTTGCTATTGGAATTCGTCTTCGAGTAATTGTGTAAATTAATGTGATAGTGTTTATATTATGCATCATATCTTGTTAATTCTATTGGTTAAAAAAATCACAAAGAATTCTAAAAGATTTCATGGTAGGAACAAAGGCCAAAATAAAAGGACAGGTGAGAAACAAAAGAGTGTCACAAACCTAAATTGGAGACCCAAACATCTACCACCAACTTTCATACTCTAAAGATGTGTTGAGATAAAGATAGGTTTGTACCTACCAACCTCTTCTAATTTTTATAATGTTTTCTTTTTATATGCATTTTGTAAAACATGATTATATTATTTTAAAATCGTGTTACAAAAACTCTCAAATTTTGTCAGAATTATCAGTCATATAACCTTTATAAAACATATAGATATTAACCCCAAATTTTCAAAAGGAAAATAAAATCTTTTATAGGATTTCTAAAATGATCGAACTAGTATCGATGTTTAGCTTGGGGATTTTTATGAATACTAAAAATATAACTATATTTCATATGTATTTCAGAATATCTAATTTTTATTAAATTTATAATATTTTTGTTTTAATAACTGAGTGAACAATTTATTAATATTTCCTAAAGATTTTTAAAAAATGAAATTTACTATATATTAAATCTAAGATTTTCTTTTAAATTCATAAATTTAATATATGGATTTTCTTATAATATTTTCTTATGGAGTTGACCAAAAATATATATTTTCTTATGGATTTGCAATCTTTTTTTTCTTTTTGGTCAACGGATTTGCAATCTTCTTTGTCTCATAGGTTTGGGACTAATATATAAAATAATTAAAGATTACATAAAAATAATAATAATAATCAAGAAGTGTTTATTCATAAAACAACTAGTGACACGCTTAAAGGCTATCTTTTACTGTTTAAGTTTCACCAACCCCCTTAATTTGGCTTCAATTAATTATTAATTATCAGACCAACCAAATGAATTAGTTCCTTATTTAAAAAAATAATATAAACCCTTAAATCTGTGAAAATGTGAATTACAAAATAGAAAAAGTTGAGATTTGAAAAAAAAAAAAAAGCAGTCGTCTTTTTTGCCGCCGGGAGAAAACTTTCAGGTGAAACCCTTTTGTTTCCTTTGAATGTCTGTAGAATTTGTTATATCTTCGTGATTCTTCAGGTCTTAAATTAGTTATCTTTAATGGAGTTTCTTAGCTCTAATTTAATTCAGATTTTTATATGTTTTTTTCTCGTGAAAGTGTCAATTTTTAAAATCACTTCCCCAATTTTAATCTGAATATTCGTATCATAATTATTTTCTGGAAAGTTCTGAAACTTTTTGTTTGGAATCTGGGAGATAATACTCTCATTGAATAATCATTATTCTGTTTCTTTAAAATTCTAAAATTTATTGAAAATCATGAATTTTGATTTCGATTGTTCTTCTAGGGTTTGCTTTGGTTGATAAGGGTTTCATCGTTTATGTAGACAACGATCTTGCTTGAGTTTTGTAATATTGATACCAGTGAGCAATAAATATTCTTAATTGTTGTCAAATTCTCTTCCTTTTTGTGAAATTATATGAGAGAAATTATCACAGTGATGCTCTTTAGGTTTTGGCAGTTGCAATGAAAGTTCAATCTTTGATGAAATAATGAATTTTGATCCAGTTGAAATCACATTTGCAGGGATTTTAAATTTTGTGGATTGAAGATTGTTCAAGTGGTTTGATATGGAAGCAGCACTTTCTCAGAGGTTTCAATACCCATCATGTGTTGATTGTATAAAGGTTGAGAGAAAGCTTTCTGGCTCATTGCAGTATTCTCAGCGAGTTAATGATGATAAAAGATTCAGAGGTCTTGTTCTGGCACATCTGCAACCTGAAAGAAGATATAATCAAAGAAGAGTGGTTTCTCCAGAGGTTTCATGTTCTAATAACAACTCTTCAGGTTGTTGTGAACATCATTTGATTGTTTTGATGCTTATGTTGATATAACTCGATCTGAAATGTCATAGGTTTGATTGTCTCATTCAATCTTTGTCTTTGTAGTATTGTTGGAAGCTGAAAATGTTTATCCATTTGATGAAGATCTAATTCTCAAGGCAAGATATAATTCTTTCTTTATGACATCAAGCATCAACTACCATCATGTTTAGTGCAATGTGTTAGGTTTTTGTTTTATTTTTGTGTTTCTTCTCTGAAAAATTACTTACTGGATACATGATGTTTGCAGAGAAAAGCAGAAGAGGTTAAACCGTATTTAAATGGACGATCTATGTACCTTGTTGGTAAGTTTCTTTGTCTCTTCTTCTGTTTGCTTACAGGTAGTTCTTAATACTTGTAATTTGATGATGATTTTGTGGTGAACACAGGAATGATGGGTTCTGGGAAAACAACAGTGGGAAAGTTAATGTCCAAAGTGCTTGGTTATTCATTCTTTGACTGGTATGTATATATATGCAACTGAAGAAAAGTTTTCTATATGTTTAATAAACCACAATGGAAAGTTTGTTCTCTGATTTGTAATGAGTTATGAATATGGTTTGATATTCTAGCTGTAACCTTCTGTAAGTTATGTGGATGTGTCAGCGACACTTTGATTGAACAGGGGATGAATGGAACTTCTGTAGCAGAGATATTTGAGCATCATGGAGAGAGTTTCTTTAGAGGAAAAGAGGTGAGTTTTTGTGTTCTGTCTTCCTAGCTCTTCTTCTTTGCTTACTTTTGTTTAGTGCTAAGTTGTTTAGTGCTAAGTAATATGAGCTGTATTTCTTTCTTTCTTTCTAGACCGATGCGCTAAAGCAGCTCTCGTCGATGTATAGAGTTGTTGTTTCTACTGGTGGAGGTGCAGTTATAAGACCCATTAACTGGTATGTTCTCTTCATCCTGTCCCAAGCAAAAAATATATGAAATCTTAGGTTGATTTTAATTGGTGATCTGATGCTATTATCAGGAAGTATATGCATAAAGGAATCAGCATTTGGCTAGATGTGCCTTTAGAAGCCTTGGCCCATAGAATTGCTGCTGTTGGAACTAATTCACGACCACTGTTACATGATGAATCCGGAGATGCATTCACAGTGGTACTGACTGTTGTACAATCATAATCCTTAGTTACTTAAAACAAAGAAATCGGTTTTTCAGGTTTGTGATTGTGGATAAAATTACATGTAGGCTTTCAAGCGTCTTTCGAATATTTGGGATGAGCGTGGTGAAGCATACACAAATGCAAATGCCAGAGTCTCCTTGGAAAGTATGTCTTCTTCATTCATCTGCTTTAGCCTTAGTTTAATCTGTGTGTAACTTCTGCTAGTAATTTGGCTTTTCTTCTTTGTACTCCAATCATTAGATATTGCAGCCAAACGTGGCTATAAAGATGTCTCAAATCTCACACCAACTGAAATCGCCATCGAGGTAAGTCAGGTCCTTTCTAAGTTGCTTCATCATTAATCTGTTCATTCAACTCAACAAAACCAAACCACTCATCATCAGGCATTTGAGCAAGTTAAGAGCTTTCTAGAGAAAGAAGAAACAATGGAGATCCCGGACGGTGACCTCTAATTTCTCAGCCTCGAGTTCTCTGTCTCTTTATTTATCTGTTCAATCAAGCAACCACTCATCACCAGGCCATTGAGTAAAGTTCAGAGCCTTTCTAAACGAAGAAGACCTCTATTTACTGGTTCTGTGTGATCTTTACAAGCATAATTTTGACTGAAACAATGTAATATAACATTATAAATTAATAAACATTCTTTTTGTTTCAGTATCATTCAGAATAAGCAATGTGTATGGACAAATTTTACTGGTTTATTCAATCTGAATGTAGCTCTTATTGAATACAACAAATGAAACGGACACTGAATATGCAGAAGAAAGTTTATTAACCCTCAAAAAGACTTGGGAAGAATATCTATAAACTTTATTTATACTAATGAGTTGTTTTATCTTGGCTCAGGCCTCAGGGCAAGCTATAACTCTTTGTCAATCCACCATTTCTGACAAAGCAGTCAAAATCTCTATGCTCAATACAATTATAGATACTCACAGACAAACATAACACAACCGATTCCTCTGAATCAGAAGCAGACATGGATGTTGATAATTTAGAGACTTTAAACATGTATGTATTACATCATCAAACTGTAGCTGCCAAGCAATTCACAATGGCAGAATCATTAGGTACTGTAAGAACAGTATCAAACCATTCAATCTTTCCCCAAATCTCTCCTTCACGCTTTTCAACATCAATCTCTGCACACCAAATCTCCATCTTCTTCGACCCGCCACTACTAACTTTCCCTTCCCACAAAACCACAAGTTTTCCACCACGATTCGCCATTGTAGCTCCACAAAGAAACCTTGGTAGTGATTCCACACCTTTTAACTCTCTCCAAATCCTATCTTTAGGATCATACCCTCTTATCTTCCCCAAATAATCATAACAATACAATATATTCTCAATCACACAAGCTCTTCCTCTCCATCCTAAATCAAGCCTCTTCTCTGGTATATCCCATTTCCTTTCTTTCGGCTCATAAACCACACCGTTTCGATCAGCCATTGCATAAACATTCCCATCCATTACTGCACTTGCGTGCATCCATTTCTCACGTACCTCCATACCTGGACTAGCTACGGGCTCCCAAGTTTGCGTCTTTATATCAAACATCTCTGCCCAATTAATCGAACGAGCCCAATTATCAGCCACACATCCTCCAATCACATAAATCTTCCCATCAATTACACCAGCTGCTGCAAATTCACGACCTACTCTCATATTCGCAACTCGTCGCCAAGTATGAAATCGACAATCGAGAACCCACACACTTGAAGAAGGAACATCTTTAATAGATCCACCAATTACATAAATCTCTGAATCTACCACAACATAAGCAGACCCTAAAAGAGATGGTGAAGGACAAGATGGAATAGGAACAAGCACCTTCGATGAATTCGATAAAGTTCGATGGAGAAGAGTGAACCAACACGCACCAGATTCAGGAGGTAAACGAATTGCTACATAGAGAATGTTTTCAGTGGCTTCAACAAGAGATCTCGTTGCATAAAGCAAAGGCGATGATGGGATAGATCGAAAAGTTTTGGAGACGAGAGAGAGAAATGGATGGTGACTTCTAGAGATGCGAGCAAGGCAATTTAGAGCGACGTCGTCTGGTAATAGTGGAATCAATTGCGCCACCGTTTTCGTTTCCGGTGACTCCTCGCCGGAGTTCGAAGCCGCCATGGATCTAATTTGATCAGTGACTCAAAACAGGAGACAACATTTTTGTTCATCATTTATGGTTGTCATCACTATAAATGAAATCTTCATTATTTGGTTCGGTTATTAAACCGGGAAAATCACAACTATCTCAGACCAAACCGATATACTGATGTAGTACTTGGACATAAAACCGGAATTAAAAAACAGAACCGATTTAAATTGCAAATGGTATTTGATTCGGTTTTAGTTTCTCGGAGAAAAGTGAACGGTTCCAATATTTTAATACATTCAGTTTTCAACTTTCATCCTGTTTGTTTATGATTAGCGATTGTGATCGGTAATCGCGATTAAAAATTTAGTTTTATGTTTGTTTTGCAGTCAGTGACCACCAACTAATTTTTTCTTTGAAGTTTCAACTTTCGTAAAATTTATTAACAAAGGTACAAACATTTATAAGAATGAAACAATAATTTATTATTATTTTATTTTATTTATAAAATTTTATTTT
>OVAX01003584.1:342-18566 GCA_900406405.1 Lepidium africanum | reverse complement strand
AAGCCTTAGCCAAAGTAGCTTGACTATCACAACGAATAGAAATAGGTGATACTGGTTTTGGTCACAATGGAATCTCGGAAACTAAGTTTCTCAGCCACTCTGCCTCTCTCCTTGCCGCAGCTAATGCTACAAATTCTGATTCCATTATTGAACTTGTAATACAACTTTGTTTCTTAGATGCCCATGAAATAGCACCTCCACCAACTAAGAATACCCAACCACTTGTAGAAGAATGATCTACTAAGTTGGTGATCCAACTTGCATCTGAATATCCTTCTACGACNGATCCAACTTGCATCTGAATATCCTTCTACGACCGAAGGAAATCCAACATAGGTCAAACCATAATTTATAGTTCCTTTCAAATATTTGAGCACTCATCTTACAGCTTGCCAATGATGAGTACTAGGATTACTTGTGTATCTACTAAACCTTCCTATTACATAAGCTATATCCGGTCTAATGCTCGTCATGGCATACATCAAGCAGCCAATCACTTGTGCATACTTAAGTTGTGATATCGCTTTTCCTTTATTAGGCATAAGCTTTACAATCGCATCCAAAGGAGTGCTCACTGGAGAACAATTCTCATAATTGAAGTTTTTGAGTACCTTTTCAATATAATGAGACTGTGTTAAAGATATTTCTTTATTCTCACGCTTAATTCTGATTCCAAGAATCACATCCGCCTCCCTCATATCTTTCATGGCAAAATTTGATGACAAAAATTCTTTTGTAAGTTCTACTTGTCTAAGGCTAGTGCCAAAGATCAACATGTCATTAACATATAGGCAAATGATCACTCCATTACCAGACTCATCATATTTACTATATAAACACTTGTCTGCTTGATTTAATTTAAATCCGTTTGACAAAACAGCCTCATCAAATCTTTGATGCCATTGCTTAGGTGCTTGTTTTAGCCCATACAATGACTTAACTAACTTACACACCTTATGCTCATTACCGGGCATAACAAACCCTTTAGGTTGTTTCATATACACCTCTTCTTCCAAAACATCATTCAAAAATGCTGTCTTGACATCCATTTGGTGAATCACAAGGTTATGAATGGATGCTAAACCTATCAAATACCTTATAGAAGTGATCCTAACAACCGGAGCATATATATCAAAGTAATCAATACCTTCCTTTTGTTTGAAGCCTTGGATAACCAAACGAGCATTAAACTTATCGATTGTTCCCTCGACTTTCATCTTCTTTTTGAAGATCCATTTGCAGCCCAAAGGCTTACAACCCGGTGGTAACTTGTCGATAATACTCTACACTAAGATGGATTCATCCATATTCATGTTGTGTTGAGAAAATTGCCCTATGATGCGAAGTAACTTCTTACTAGAAGCATCCTCGGCCATGTACTTCGATTCCAACGCATCCCACAACTCTTTTGCAGACACAACATTTTGATAAATATCAAAAAGGGGATCAGACATACCGTTTAGAATATGACCACGACATATGTAGTCATCGTTCTCCCATTTGATTTGCTTCCTTGTCTCATCCACAAAATCTTCTTCCGGATTCTCTGACACGGTAGGCATTGGCATACTTAGAACATACACCACCTTGAGTGTTGTGAGAAGGAAATGCATCTTCTTTTGCCATCTTCGAAAACCAACTCCTTCAAATTTTTCTAATTTTCCAAACTTTGATGTCATCTCACGGACAGAGGCATTAGCCATCGTTCACAAGTAAATACTCTTTAAGATTGTTGGAGAAAAGATGTATGAATGGTCTATGAACTTGGATAATGATTGAATCATGCTTAATAGCACTTTCCTTAAAAAGTATTTCGACTCTTATTCTCAAGCCTTGGGTTACACGAAATCCCTTCTAGGATACGACAATCAAAGTCCTCTCTTAATCTAGGCTAAGACACAAGAAAAACAATGAGATTTCTGTGTTTTGTTTATGTGTTTGATCTTTTAGAATCAGATTGAATATTATTGCCTTCAATTTCTCTTTTTCTTACACTCTCTGTTTTTGTGTATAGAAAATAGAGTTTTATTCACAGAGGGAACTGTTCCATGAACGGTTGTGTCATTTGATATTTGATGTACGTTTGCAACCGTACATTTATTATTTTAACCATGTTAAACATTTAACTTAAATGTTAATCATTTAACATTAAATTTAAATGTTCAACATTAGCGTTTGTCAGATAACTTAAATGTTAAATGTTTAACATTAAACTTAAATATCCAACATCGAATGCTGGAGAGACATCCTCTATTTTATATATATAGAATGAAATATGTTTTCATTAGATTACATGTTATCATCAAATGACATGTAATATAAAATGATTCATAATTATTAAATATCAAAGAACCTTTATTTTATTGTTGAATAAGAAATACATTTATACAAATATAATTATTGTTACTTTGTTGTTATTTTTGCTATTTTCATGGTAATAGATATAGTTATTTTATTTTTTTGGTCGTATAGATATAGTTTTTACTTTGATCTACTCGATTTAGACTTCGAATATCATAAAATTTTAATATATCTGATTTGTGTCCACTGGTAATTGAATCCATTGGCCACACACTACAAGAAAACATGCCTAAATCCGATGGGATAATTTTCTGTCGGATTGTTGTCGGATTTATTTCCGACGGCAATTCCAATGGTAGTTGACCAGAAAAACGAAATCCGTCGGATGTCGTCGGAAATAGGACCCGTCGGTTCCCGTTGGATGCGAATCTGAAGGAAACCAACCGGAATTTCTATTTTATTCTGTTAAAAAATATTTCAAATAAAAAAAACCTGTCGGATCCCATCGGATCCGTATCCGACAAAAACCGACGGGAGTTTCTATTCAATATTTTTTAAAAAAATTTAAGTCGAAAATAGGACCCGTCGGATACTTATCCTACGACAACCAACGGGAATTTCTATTTATTTTTTAAAATTTTTAAATTAAAAAATAAGACCCGTCGGATTCTTATCCGACGAGAAGTGATGGAAATTTATATTTAACTTTTTTTCAATTTTTTAATCAAAATATAAATTCTTGTTAGTTCTTATCGGATACTTATCCGACGGATCTATTGTATCAAAAGTGGTTACAACATGTTTTGCATGAGACATCACAGTTTTAACCGAATATTATGTAGCCGTAGGTATCTGTCAGATCTCGTTGGAATATTTCCTTCATAAACAAAAACGAGTTCCATTGCTCTCCTTCACACTCTTCCTTATTCGTCTCAAAATATACCATGTCAAACTCGAATTTTCGATGTTGGATGGATGGACCATGAATCGATGAAGCAACAAGGACATTAACTAAGGAATATGAGGCCAGGTTGAAAAGTTTTTTGGAATTTGCGGCGTATCAGAGTTTACCGCTCCAAACCGGTAAGATGTATTGTCCGTGAATAAAATGCCAAAATATGAAATTCATTCTTGTTAAAACTGTCTGGAGTTATATGTACCGGAGAGGTTTTTCCTACTTATAAAATCTGGTATTTGCATGGAGAAGATGATTCGAATGTTAACTTTGGTAATTATAGCGGAGCTGGTAATAATGGTATAGGGGAGGAATTAGGTAACCTGGTAGATGAAGAGGTAGATGTCAATCTTGGCAGTAGGAGATTAGGTGGTTTAGGTGTTGAAACAACAGTCCCGGTGGAGAACATTGATGGTAATTCTCAAATGGTTAAAGATGTATTTACGGAGGAAGTTCCGGTATTTACTGAGGCTATGAACAAGGGCAAAGAATCAAATCTCGATGCGTGGGGTTACACTTTCAAAATTCTGAGACCAGGAATGAAAAGACCAACAAGTGACTACATAATGTCTTCTATCTCGAGCGATATGGTCTACTATGGTGTTTTACGAGAGATATTAGAGGTTCACTTCCCTGGGTTGCTTGATTTAAAGTACATTGTCTTCTATTGTGTTTGGTACAACCCTATTTTGGGAGTCGGTGTGCATGTTGCTGAATTTGGTGTCACATCTGTAAACTCAAGATGGAAGTTGAAAAAGTACGACTCGTTCATCCTTGCATCACAGGCTAACCAAGTGTTTTACTTCCCTTATCTACGCATGTCAAACCAGTGTGATGGGTGGATCACTGTGACATCAACCAACCCCCGAGAAAAACTATACGGCGATTCAGACCACGATGTAATGCAACAGGCTTCACCTGGGACATTAGGCCCACTTGAGGTTTCACTTGGGGTTAACTTATGTGTCGATATGACGTCCCAAGTATTCGGGACAGTACATGATGATTCTAACTACGAAGTCCCAGAGTTTGGTAAACAGTTTGAAGATAGATCTAACACGGAACCCGATGAATATGGAAGTCAATCGGAGTAGTCAGTAGTTGATATAAGATTTTTGTAATAAAAATGTATGGTTCGTTTAATAATTTCTCAAGAGTCCACTGATATGTTTATATTTTGTAACAGTCATTTTTATAAGTTTGTAAAATAAAAAAAATTTCGAAAATACTATAATTTATTATAAAATAGTAATTGCAAAAAAAATAAAATAAATCATGTTGGAAACCGTAGTATATATTCAACGGATTCCGACGGGACTTGAAGGGAAAGTGAAGCGGCAAAACTTTTCGCCAATTAGGTTTTGGTGAAATATATTCCTGACGGGAGCCGAAGGAACCCGACGAGAACCGATGGAACCTGAGGGTTATGTTTATAACTGAAAAAATCGGGAGACTTCATCTATTCTTCTTCACATTTGAAACACACTCAAAAAACCTCACAAATCCAGCGATCTTAACCCGAAGAAGCAGCGAAATCTCCTTCTAAATTCGGAATCTCTCCCGCTCCCCAAATCATGTAAGATTCTAAACCAATTCCTCATTTTCAGTTCTTTTAGGTTGAAAAAAGATGAGAGATTTGGTTTTGAAATTGTTTGAATTAGACTAAGAATCTTTCAGTTTAGGTTGAATCCTGTTCTATTGGGTTGGATTTCGAATTGATGGTGATGATTTAGAAGATTTGGAAGTTTTGGGTTTGAAAATGAATTTTTTTTTTTGATGATTTTGGTTAGAAATTGATGGAATTAGGCTATGAACCTTTCATTTTAGGTTGAATCTAGTTGTAATATAGGTTAGATTTCAAAATTGTGGTGCTGATTTAGACGAATTTGATGATTTGGGTGAAGAATGTTCTTCTTCGATGCAGATGAAGACCCCTTTTTTTTTTAATACGTTTTCAATATTAATAACAACAAAAATTTATATATTCCCACAAATTTTATACATATATATTTGGTAAATTTAGATTATAATATTTCTTATATAAGATTCACTATATTTCTTATATATATAATTCATTATTTTTATATATTTTGTAAATTTACTTTATATATTTTGAAAATCAAGTAATTTCTAAAATAATTTATTTTTTAATTATATATTTTCAAATATTTTTATATATTTTGTAAACTTAATTAGTATATTTTGTAAAATAAATTTCCAAATTTGATTTATATATTTTATTTATATTCTAAAATTATTTAGTATGATTGAAAATATATTCTATAAATTCATATATTTAGCCAAAATATTTTGTATAATTAATTTATATGTTCTGTAAAATTAATTTATATATATTTCATTTTTTTAGGCTTTCGTACGATGCCTTTCATCGATCACGTTCGGGATCATCACGTCCTGGATCATCACGGGATCACGATTCTGATGACACTCATAATCCGCATCGGAGTCCACCTCCTGTGCCGGAGACATAGTCACATGCAGAGACAGAGCCACCTATGCATGTGACGATTGAGGAGATATTGATGCGTCCGAATCATGGTCATCTGAAGGTTCTCGATCCTACTCGGGGGAAAAAGTGCGTCATGGTAATTACTACACTTATTTAATTGAAATTATTTATAATTAATTTTAACTAACGTTCGTCACTTTTAGGTTTTGGGTCGAGGGGAAGATAGTTAAGTTAGTGAAGGTTATGATATAAACGCAGCTCCAGGTTGCATATCCGACATTCAGCAAGTTTCCTTTGGAGCTGAGGGACCAGTGGTTCAAATCTTTTGCGGTAAACAACAATTTTATTACGATAACTCTACATTTTTAATTTGTAAATATTTTACTAATTTTCTACAATTGACATCAACATTTCAACTAGGCCGTCCAACACACGCCTCAAGTTCGTGAGAAGTTCGAGGAGCAGTGTAGTTCTTCGTACAACAACCACGTATATCAGTGGAAGCTCGTGGTGGGAGAGAGATTCTTCTGAGGTACCATATGGTTGCCCGGCGGCCGTATACCCATTGTTTATCAAGTACTGGAGTATTCCGACGACAAAAAAGTTGTCCGAGAGGAACAAGAAGAACCGCAAAGGCGGTAAGGACGTCGAGAAGGCACCAGGGACACACAACGCCGACCTCCATACATTTGAGTACATCGAGGAGGATTTGGTAAGTTTCAAATTAAAATATAAGTATTTCATTCAATATACGCATAACAATGCATACCAGATTGACTAAGACTTATGAATACTTGTCACACCAGCAAGAAGACAAGAGCGATCAAGAACCTAAAGGTGTTGCAAGTGGTGGAGAGGATCGAGCAGAGGAAATAAGATCTCCTGACCCAACACACACAGGAAGAAGGGTGTCCAGTTGAGCTATCTCAGGAAGACATCAACCGCATCATCGTTGAGGTATTCATTTAATCCAATAATCAACTTTTTTTTATTACGTAAATTTATATTGATAACCATCTAAGTAATTTTCTTTATTTTGTAGGAAACTCTTGTCTCGAAGAGATGCCGATTTGGACTCGGGAAGATGGTCACCACTAATGGTTTGCCGGCACGTATTGACCTGAGTCAGGGGTTGGGTCTCAGTTAGCGGGAGCGTCAAGAGCTGGTGGATCTTTGGGAGAGAAGCACGGAATTAGAGGACAGACTCCACCAGACTGAGGAGAGGCAAGCGACTCAAGAGGCTCAGATTGCCACGCTCATACGGATGTTCGATACTCCCCTATCATTCACATCGAATAGCGAGACCTAGAATCCGATGGTTTGTATATCGTACTATATTTTGTATCAAAACATATTTATTGAAATAAAATATAATATTAAGAATATATTATCAAAATTATTAATTAATTAGTTTTTCATTATTTTTGAAATAAATTAATATTTATTTATTTAAATTAATATTTAAAAATTTTTATAATTTCCGTCGGATATCATCGGATACTAAACTGACGAGGTCCGACGGCTAGCATTCAACGGTATCCGATGGTTTTTTACCGACGGAGTCCGACAACCATTATCTGACAAATTCTGATGGCTCATAACCAACGGTATCCGATGGCAATTAACTGACGGAGTCCGACGGCAAGTATTCGAAGGGGTCTGACGCTCTTGTCCGATGGAAACGGACGGATACATTGTCGGGTATTTGTCGTCGGTTTTCGTCGGTTTTGATCCCTGCTAGTGGAGGATATTCTCGTGCATGGAAATCACACGGGTTTGAGGACATTAAATATCGATCAACCTGCTGGTACTTATTGGTAAGTAAACTATTTAATATTAATTTTATTTATTAAATTTTAAATTTTAAATTAAAATTATTTCAAATTATATATTTACTCATTACAATTGTTTTATAAAATTCAGGTTTGGTGTGGATAGCAAAGTGGGGCGAAGCATTACGTACTACATCAATAGCTTTTTTGTCGAGATGACCCCTAACTGGACATTGACACCACACTACGTTCGTGTAACGTGGTTTAAGATTTTTGCGGTAATTACAAATTTTAAATTTTAATTATTATTTGTCTTATATAATTACTAATTAATCCTAAATCCTTTTTTTTAAAGCAACGTTGGAACTAGGACGTCTCTATCACCGAGACCGTCAAGCATGAATTCAACCAGAAAGCCATGAAGCGGCTTGCTAACACTGATTGGAAGATAGATTGGGAGGTGAAAGGAGATGACGACAACCCTAGCTTCATGACATCTGCAGTTTGGGAGGTCTTGAAGAAATCTGCACAGTGTTCTGCTTCTCGGAACACGACTGGTCCAGATGATTTGCCGCTCGCTATGCCTCACACTGCTGGATAGACTCCTTTTGGTGGAGTCGTTCTATAGATGGTAAGTTGTTTTATTTAAAATTAAAATATTTAGTTCATTTAATTTTTAATTACTTTGATATTTAACTAAATTTTACAATTTTTAGGCTGAAAAGTTAGGACATGTTCCTTCTTTTCCGGATTTGTTCAAGAAGACTCATAAGAACAAGTCCGGAGTTTTCGTTGATGCTAGATCGGAGAGGCAATACAACGAGGTTACAGCTGTTGTTCAGGAGCGTCAGACTCAGCTTTCCCAGGAAACCTCTGATGGTACTTCTGTGGAATTGACCGATTCAGAAGTTGACTCTATTTATAAACAGGTAATTAGTTAATAAAATTATTAAGTCTTTGATTTCAATATTGAATTATTTATAGGTAATATAATTAACACTAACATGTTCACTGTTTTTACTATATTGCTTCGAAGAAAAAAAGGACGGATTGTTGGAGTAGGATCTGCGAAAGATGTGCCAAGAGTCACTTCTTCTTGGATAGGGGAGAGCTCTCTCTGTTCTCAATTGACAGCTTCACAAAACAAAGTAGAGGAGGTAGAGCGATCGACAGCTGAGTTTAAACAATCGACGGCTCAGCAATTTGCAGCAATGAAGTTGATGTTTGATATTTTGGTTGCGGGCAATCCCCACCAGATGGAGGCATTGGAGCGTAGACGTCAGGCGCTCGGGATCCGGATTTCAGCTCAGAGAGATGTCGATTTAAATGAAAGAGTGACTGAGGAACAAGAAGTCTGTAGTGCAGATTTGTTTAACAAAATTTTACAATAAATATTTGTATTTTTATTGTTTTTGTAAAAACTTTTAAAGTATTTTATAAATATTATAAAATCAAATTTTAAATTTTAAATATTTTCTAAATTTTAAATTAAATCATAAACTACTTTTTAATTTTATTTTAATAAAATAATTTTCAGCTTCGTCCATAATTCAACGTAAATTACCGTTTCTAATTCATTGTAAATCATGTCGTCCTTAATTCGTTGTAAAACAATTCATCCCTAATTCGTCCCTAATATTGGAGTTGTGATTTGGTCGTAAAACAAAGCGTCCCTAATTCGACCCTAAATTAGCATCGTAACTTTGTCGTAAATTGACGAGTTTAGTTCGTCGTTAATTTTATGATGTATTAACGTCGTTTATTTTACGACAAAGTTACAATGTTTATATTTTCTCGCAAAATTTACAACGCTTTTACGACGCATATTTCACGATAAATTTACAAAGAGAACTCTCTCTTGCAATTTTTGCAACGAATTTACGACGCAAATCTTATTACAATAAACAGTATAGAACGAAACTCATTTCGTCCCTAATTCGTTGTAAAACCTATTAACAACAAATTAGGGACGAATTTGGTCACAATCTTCAAACTTCGGAGTTATTTATCGCTAACACCACCTCCACAAACTGTATTGGAAAAAAGCATGACATTTCCTAGAACAAATTAAGCTTCAAATTCCGAAATTATGGAGGATAAAACTCCTCCTAATCCACCGAACTTCCATAGAAGCGTCTTTCAACCCATCTAGGAAACAGTTCCAACGAATCCAACCCAATTCAGAAAAATAATTTGAGTCTTTCTAGGAACATCAATAAAACATCGATAGCCTATAAAAACTGACAATCCAACTACTATCGCTCTGAACACTTGGTCCGACAATCCAACCACTCGATAAAATTCAATATATTGACTGGTCTAGCTATCTTAAATCTCTAAACTAAATTATTGATGCAAAAATCCTTTAAACTAATATCCGTTAACAATAAACTTCCCTCTGCCTATAATACTGTCAAAACCATGCACTTGCCATGAAACCGATACTATATGCATTTTTATAGGTTTTTAAACAACAATATGAATCGGTTTGCACTAATCGCTTTGCTAGCTCATCGAGCTTGTTCGATTGATACATTTTTTTTTATAAGTATGAATATATGAACTAACGAAGAAAGAATTTTTGACAAAAGAAAGAAAACAACAAAAATATGTGCATTTTTCGTAGTTATAAGAGAACACGATATTTTTGTTTGAACAATATTATAAACGTAAAGCTATCGATTGAAAATCTGAAATGGCACTATAACAAGGATATTTTGTCATGCATGAATTGACTTAAACGATATATATTAAAAATTTATATCAAATACTGACAACTAAACGTATATGAGAGATATTTTGGTTCAAATTATTTTCTGCAGTTTTTTTTTTTTGGTCCATAATTGGATCGACAGAATCCGATTTATAGTTTAACCCACACCTTAAATTTCTTTTTCAATCTAATAGTGTAGTGGGAAGATATCGAACCATGGTGCCCTGAGTCATTAACTAGATCATCCTAACTACCAGACTAAGAGTAACTCGACAGTTTAATATTATTAATTTAGCTATTTTTAGCTATTTTTTGTGGATGTGGAAATATAGATTTTCTTTGATCTTCTCGATTTGGATTCAGCATATTCTAAAAGTTCAATGTGACTTATTCGTAGCCACTTGTGATATTCTAATCGTTGGATTGACAGTTCGTATGTGAACAAAAAATTAGTACTTCTCTATAATAGTCAAACATAGTTCCAGTATTTTCTAAGCACAACTTAATGAAAGTTCTTAATAACTTGTGAAACAATGCTTGGCAATTGTCTATGAAATTTTTCTATATAAACAAACAATCTTTTAAAGACGTTTGGGAAAAGGTTGTTTCTCATTAACATAAGTACAAGTATTTATACAAGTGTATAAGATTAACCTAAAACTCAATTAGAATACAATATGGGATATTCCTTAACTACATATCTCAATATCTCCCCCCTCAAATTGGTGGTGAGATATCTGGAATCCCCAAGTTGGATAGTAAGTAAGTGAACTATGGTGAAGATAATGTCGTTGTAAACAAGTCAGCCGGTTGCTCATGGGTAGATAAATGCTCGGTTTTGATGAGTTTGGTGGTGAGAGCATCTCTGACAAAGTGACAATCTCGTTCAATATGCTTGGTTCGTTCGTGGAAGACCGGATTTGTTGCTATATGAATCGCCGATTTGCTGTCACAATATAGAGTCATTGGCTGTTCATGAGTAACGCCAAAGGTGGATAGTAGTTCTTTGAGTCATTTTAACTCTTTCAAAGCATAAGTCAGTGATCAGTGATCTGTATTCGGCTTCTGCGGATGACATGGAGACTGTTTCTTACTTCTTTGTCTTCCAAGATACCGGAGAGTTGCCAAGAAGAATACCATATGCATTAAGTGACCGCCTCGTTAGTGGACAAGCTTCCCAATCGGCATCACAATAGGCAGTGAGATGTAAATCTGAATCCGAGTGTAACATTATACCTTGTTCGGGTGTGCATTTAAGGTAGCGGACTGTGCGATGAGCAGCATTCCATTGCACCTCAAGCGTAACATTATACCTTGTTCGGGTGTGTATATAAGGCGACCAACAAGCCTTCTATACTTTTGCGGATCAGCTAGTGGCGGACTAGAATCGGTGGAGAGTTTATGATTCGGTTCTATTGGCGTCAAAGAAGGTTTGGCAGCTAACAAACTAGTATCAGAAATTATGTCAAGAGCATACTTTCTCTGAGACAAGAAAAATCCATCTTCATTACGAGCAACTTCTATACCCAAAAAATACTTCAACTTGTCCAAGTCCTTCATATGAAAACACTTGTGGAGGTAGTTCTTGAACTTCTGTAAGATCGAAATATCGTTTGCAGCCACTATGAAATCATCAACATATAATAGAATATGTAGAGAAATACCATCACGAATATAAGAGAAATGTGAAGTGTCCGGTTGACTTTGCGTAAAGCCATAAGTGAGTTAGTTTTGAGAACCAACATCTTGAAGCATGTTTCAACCCATAGATAGATTTCTTGAGACGACAAACTTTTGTTGGTTCTTTGCTTTCAAAACATGGAGGATGCTTCATGTATACCTCTTCATCTAATTCACCATATAGAAAAGTGTTATGGACATCCATTTGATGGATCTCCCATCGTTTCGCGGCTGCCACATCAAGTAAAATCCTAATGCACTACAATAAATTAGGCGTCTTACGTCATTTATATTAATTGTTTGCATCAGTTTTTAATTAACACAACCACTATTTAAATCACTTATAAAAATGAGTCTGAAAGTGGTGATACAAATTGTTAGTGTCAATCTAAACAACTGATGCAGCTATTTTTATCGTTTACTAATAAATGATACTAGTTTGTATCACATGTAAAAATGATGCTAAAATATGTATCAATTACATAATTGATTATAATAGTTGTATCAATTATTATAAATGATGTTAATATTTGTATCATTTATGGTAATTGATGTTAATTTTGGGTCATTTGTAAAAAATAAAACTAAAATTTGGATCAGTTATTATAAATTATGCTAATAGTTACATCATTTACAATAATTGATGTTAACTTTGTGTCATTTGTAGAAAGTGAAACTATTTTTTTAAATTTTATAAATGATGTTAATATTTTTTTGATTAAAAATAATTGGTAGTTAAATTTTTATGATTATCGGATGTATTATTTACTTAAATGTATCACAATTGTTGATAAATGATATTACAAAAAAGTTGTCGTTTTTTATTTTAAATTATATCATATTAAAATTGTAGATAATTAACTAAAACTTAAAACGAAAAATAGATTATACATTAAAAGTACAATTAAAACTAAATACAGTATTTATTAACAGTAATAAAAAAAACATAATAAGAGTCAAATCTACTATATAATAAAAGGGTAAGCTTTTGAAACTATAACTTTTATTTTGATACTTATTTACAGGCAATGCCATTAGAATTTATATTGTTTTCCTTACCATTCGAAAATTAAGGAAAAAATAGTCAAGTGATATCCTTAATTATAATTCAATACATTGCACTCTATTCTATTATATCATACACTCTATTCCGAATATTCTTTAATTATTCCTTAAATATTTTTTAAATTCTTTATTTAATATTTTCAAATTTATATTTGTAACATATAAAAGCCTTCATTATCTCGACAAGAAAAAGCTCCTTCAATATTAAAATGTCAAAAATATTATATCTAATTTGTAAAATACATTATGTTATACATTATATTATAATTATTTAAACTACAATCATAAACTATAAAAATAATATGTAAAACTATCATCTTAAATGAATGTCACATGCTTTTCAAGTTTATATGTGTAAATAAATATATAGCTTAAATTTATAATTTAGAAATTTATATATTCTCATCATAACATATATATCTTAGCATATAAATTTATTATATTGTGATTCAAAATAAACAAATAAAACATCACAATTTATTACCCATTAAATAAGATATTACTTATGAAGGAATTTGGCTAATGTGCCGGCCAGTTGTGGTCTAATGATAATATAAAAAAAGATATTACTTATCCTTATTTAAATTTCAAAATGTTGTTTCTTAATCTATTTGGAAACAATCTTTTAATTTTTGGTGAATGAATGTACATGTATTTTTTGACATAATCATTGATTAGAATTGGAGAATTCCAAAATTGAATAAAGTTTTTAGGATTATTCCATATTTGATGGAGTACAATGTTTCCAAAATATTTTGTTACCGAAAATATATAATTATTCATTTTGTTAGCCGAAAACCCTAATTTCTTTTGTTATAAATATATGCATTACCTTGACTTCGATTATCATTCACCTCTTCAGAATTATCATTTCTCCTTCATAGATTTACTCTTCTTATAATCTTCCACCATGGTATTCAATAATGTTTCACTTTTGGAACCATTCAAACAACAATCCGAGATTATGATTAACATTTTGAGACTTTAGAAAGTTTATACAATTAAAATCGGCCAAAGAATCGAGATGATATTATGTGATGAAGAGGCTATCATCTAATTTTATTTTGTACATTACTAAACATTTTTTGATATTATGTTCTTCTAATAAGATTTTTATTCAACGTGTTTATTGTTATATTTATAGTCACACAAGATCCATTGCAATGCGTAGCAAGAGTTTCTCAATAACTTTGATCATCTACTCCAACAAGGTCAACATAATATTATTGCTAATACAAATTTTCTTTTCATGATTAAACATCTGTGAAAGAAAGTCTTCTTTTTTTCCAGAAAATTTGTTAGGTTTAAACTTTGCAGGTTTTTTTGATATTTATGATGGTTATATCAATGATTAATTTTTGATCGGTAAGTTTATATAATAAACCTATAAGTTTAATTTAATTCTAATATTATTTATTTTTGTATATTCTCATACTAACTTCCTTATAACTATTTGATTTCGTTATTTTGTAGATTTGATAGGAGAAATTAATGATACATATTTCAAATTTTGATCTTATTGATATGAATGGAAAGTAAATAAACAAGATTCAAAATGATATCAGAAATTTAATGTGCATGTTTCTGTTTTTTTTTGTTTTTTTTTGGACTAAAGTTATGTTATATAAATTCCATATTTATTTGCTTTTAATATTTTCTAATGTCTACCTAATTGTTTCTCTAATAATGTACTAATAATTTATTTTATGTTTTGGACTTTTTAGTAGTGTTCAATTGAGTTGTGTCTTTCTCAGGAGATTATTTTAATTATATCCAAGAGCATGCTTTGCATTACCAAAACATTATTATTGTCAAGATCACAGATTTGTAAGATTAACACCTTCCAAGGTATAAATAATTCATATATACTTATAAATAAGCTTTGACGGTAAAACAAACACCTTCCAAGGTATATATACTTATAAACTAGGTGACTTTCCCGCACATAAGTACGGACATAAATATTTTTAATTTAATAAATTATAAAATTTTATTATCTTATTTAATTATGCAACAAGTTTTTAATAATCGATATTACATAAAAACACTAAAGGATAAATTTATAAAATATGTGAAAAGTAGATTTCTATAAACAAAAATTTCTAAGACATAAAGTATAATATTATCAATTTCAGAAAAATAATTTATTAAATCATTATTTTAATTAACTTACCATTTAACAAATCATATTATACATATAATTATGTTATGAAAACTATTTTCAATAGTTTCATGTTTTTTGAATAAAATTAAAAGATTTGTAATCACAATTTGAAAATACATATTTTAGTTTATACACAATTTTAAATTAACTTTTTCTTATATCAAAACTATCTCAATTGATTTATAGTAATCTAGTATTGGATGGATTTATCCGATGAAAATAAACAAAGGACTCTTTAAAAAAATAAACACTACAAATTGAATAAATGTTTTTGGTGGATGAAAAAATATATGATGGATTAAAATTAGTTATCTTTGCTTAGTATAGAATAATATATAATATTTCAATAGAAATATGAATTATATTAATGATAATGATAATTATGAAAATTATTTATTTATTTTTATCATACTAAAATTTTAATAATTGAAAAAGTATTAAATCAAAAAAAAAGTTTCTTATATAATTTTTTGATAATACTATATATTATTTGCGAAGTGATTTTTTAAGAATGCTTACGTGTAAACATCACGTTTAATTTTAACATGGTTGATAACAGAGTTACTCTAACATTAAATTACTAAGTTGCTCTCACATTAAATTTGTTTACTTATAATATTTAAATATTTTGTTTACTTTTAATATTTAAATAATAACTTAATTCTTTTTTCGATATTTACATTTAAAATTCGTAATTAAAACTAAAATTTATAAAAAGAATATATTAAATTTCGTGGTTGATAACAAAGTTACCCTAATATTAAATTTAGTTTATTTTAATATTATTTAATTGTTTTATTTTAATATGAAGATAATAAAATAGATTTCTAAGATATTTTATAACGTAAAATTATTCTATGTTTTTTATTTAATCTTATTTTAATAATATAAATAATTACATAAATTACTTAGAAATTTTATATTTTACATATAAAATTGTTTCGTTTTAATTTAACTATATATTTTAAAATTAATAATTTTATTTTTAATAAATATAATTTTCTTTTAAGTCTTAAAAATTCTGAAACTTAGATAAGAATTTTTTTGTTTTTTTTGTTTTGTTATAATACTATCCTAAATTACTTAAAGTTTAATACGATAAAAATAAATACATATTTTTTAATGTTATCATAATCATTACTAATTCTTATTTCTATTAGAATATTATATAAGTAAAGATAATTGATAATAATCCATCATAAATTTTTCATTCACCACAAACATTCATTCAATTTTTAGTATTTTGTTTTTCAGAGTGTCTTTTTTTATTTTTTATTTATTTTTCATTTTGGCTTTTAAGAACATACTTACTCAATTTATTTTTAGCAAATAATTCAATCCAGTATTAGATTGATACAAAATAAGGGTGAAAATTGTAAGACTATGAAGATCATTCAAAATCAATTGAGATATTTTTGGTCGACGATATTTAAAATTGTGGGTAAACTAAAATAATACGTATTGTTCAATTTTGATTTACAAATTCTGTAATTTTATTCAAAAAAACATGATAATAATGTTGGAGAAGCATATTATAGTAAAAAGGAAAATTTTTTGATAGAAAGATAAAATCATAATATATATAATATTTGAAAAAAGTATTCATGACTCCATTCAACCAATACGTGGTAATTATTTAATTTTTCTATATATTTTTAAAGGATATGAATCTATGAGAGTGAAAATTATGAGACTATGAAGATCACTCAAATCAATTGAGATGATTTTGATATATAAAGAAGTTAGTTTAAAATTGCGTGTAGACTAAAATAATATGTATTTTTATATTTTGATTACAAATCTTTGTTCAAGAACATGAAACTATTGAAAAAGAATTCATAATATAATAATATGTATAATATGATTTGTTAAATGATGGGTTAATTAAATCAATTATTAAATTATTTTAATAAAATTGATAATATTGTATTTTAAGTTTAAAAAATATATATATATAGAAAATTTTTCTAATAGAAATTTATTTTTTACATATCATATTGATTTTATTTTTGATATTTTTATGTAATATCGATGATTAAAAATTAGATACCTAATTTATAAAATAATAAAATTTAAAATTATTTATAATATCTTAAAATATATATGTTATTATTAATTTTCATATCAAAATAAACTTAATTAATTAATATTAAAATAAACTTAATTTTAATGTTAGAAGTAATTTGTAATTTAATGTTACGAAAACTCTGTAATTAATCACGTTAAAATTAAGCATGGTGTTAATATGTAAGCTTTTTATAAAATTCACTTCTCTAATAATATATAAGATTATCTATATGACCCAAAAAAATGAAGTTATTGAAAAAAATAATATTCAAATAGGAATAGGATTTATCAAAGATAAAATAAAAAAAACTTAATTAAAAATAATTATTATATAGATTTACGAAATTTAATTTTTTTATAATAAATTTCAATATTAGTTACGAATTTTAAGTGTATTTATGTATAAAACAAAAAAAAGTTATTATTTAAATATTAAAAGTAAACAAAGTTTAATGTGAGGGTACCTTTGTAATCAACCACGTCAAAATTAAACGCGTTGTTGACACGTAAGCTTTTTGACAAAAATTACTTCGCAAATAATATATAAGATCAATAAATAAATATTTTATGCATTTTTATAATTTTTATTTATAATTTCAATTATTTTTCATAGGTATACAAAGCATTAACAATGCCTTTGAATGTACTCATATATGAATTATTATTGAAAACATAGAAGAAGTACTACAACTCAGATCACGGTTTGGTCTTATCATAATAATCATATTGGAAATATATAGACGACATATTATAATAGTTTATTTTTATATAACAGATATTTAATAAAGGATTCGTATCTAGACTATCATTTATAAACGATTTCCGTATTTGTTATAGTGTATATCAAAATATTAAAATAAAGAAAACATATCATATATATTGGAATATTTTTAAGGGTCTTTAAATTGGAATATTATTTATGTCTTTTGATCAGTTCAACTTTGCCTAAAACACATTAAATGTATTTCCAAATTTTTATATTCTGTATTTTCAATATTAAAGTTTTGGTGGTATATATGGTTAATTGGTTAAAAATC